>APFE030845731.1:14486-154956 GCA_000404065.3 Pinus taeda
AAGTCCCCCCCGCGCCCCCCCCGCGTGGAGGGGTGTACAAAACTTCCTGGGGTATACATTCGGCTGAAACAAAGACCTCTGAACAATCATGCTCCACACACAACATCATGCAACTCCTTCTCTGCTTCTTCCATTCACTTCTTATCCCTCTACCTTTGCACAATTTTCTTGTTGCACTGCTACCTCTTCTGTTGGATAGCCATAGCTACTTGTTCTACAATTGGATCTGCTAAAAAATTGCAACTTTGTTCCTCCTCCATATAATTGACAATCTTTCTCTTCCCTTTGTCGCGCGTAGGTATGCTTGGCTCTGTTGCCTCTTCTGTTGCTACTATTATTGATACTGATGGTGTTCTTCGTGGTGCTACTTCATGCTTTCATGCTAACCACTCTATGGAGAAACCAACCTGTTCATTGGGGCTAGAGTAATTGTAGCAATACCTCCATGAGTCTTCCTTGACCCAATGAAATGCACCATGGATCCAATTGAACTGAACTCTCATGTAGTGATCCTTCAAAATGCAATGCGGGTCATACGAATTGAAGCTTCAGAGGTCAAACGGGTACTTCTTCATCTGTTCGACTTCGACGTCCACTTGCTTGATGCTCCAGGTCTCGTATAACCCAATAAGCAACAGAAGAGTGGGCCAAGGTGCCTTCTTCTTCTGTTGTAGCCTAACTGCTAATCCTGTTGAGATATGATATGCTAGTTCCTGCATGACAAGCACATCTAAAGAAAACTTTGGCAGAACATGCGAAGGCTTCTCCACATTGAACACTCAGATGAACAAGCCGTCTGGTGAGGCATACCAATCTGCAATGCCTAACAATTCTTTCATTGCTTCTTCTAAAATGCAGGGTGGATCCTGTTCAAATATAAACCTGTACACTAGGGTGATAAGATGGTCAGACAACCGTATGATTACTCCTCTGAAACTACATTTGGAGAATTGTTACATAGCATTTTTTCACTGTTCTTGTACTCCTTGTTCCTTGATCCTGGAGGACCTCTATAGTGAACCCTGCATGCTTTTCCTTCATGAAGAAACTCCCATTATGTCCGTCTTCATGAGAAGATCATTTCCCTTTTGCACCATTTCCCCTGAAACTTCTATTTTTCCTAGTTTACAAGATTGGTGTTAATGGCTTTTGTCTCCCCAATGCTGATGTGCAAAGATTAGCACTACTACTGACGCCAACCAGAGTGACTAGGTTGTGTCTCAGTTGCACCATTCCTTTTATGGAAAGTTTTTAAATTAGAGCCAAAGCTTCTAGCTCTAGAAGCTCGGTAATGAAAGTTTGGTAAATGGTTTGGCCAGATGGGGTCGAGGATGGCAGTTTGGGCTCCTTTCCCCTATAATGATGGAGCTACCTCAAGGGTAAGTCCTTCTCCCATGAGAAGAGGATCCATCTCCCATCCATATTTCCTATATAAACCTTGCTTCTTCCCAAGCACAAACTAGTCACAGTTGATAGTTTTGGCAGAGATATTTTTGAGTGTTGATACTATTTTGGAGTACACAAGCAAGCCATTACTAGTTGTAGCTATCTAGTTGTGTGAGGGAGAAGTATGTTGTGGTTTGGAGTGAAGCCTAAACGGAAGAGCCTTTAAACTATTTTTGTTTGAAGCCATCATGGAATGTTAGCAGAAGTGTGTGGGAATCTGGTCTTGTTAGTTGAAGAATGCAACGTCAAGACAAATGGTTCTAATCTCTCTTTGATATTAATATATTCAATTATCAATTGATTTCCTAGACTTTTTGTAATATTACATATCCATGTCTTAATTCTTCTTGACTTGTTAAGTAGGTTGAATTGCAATTTGTCTATTATTATGTTTGTGTTCTGTTGTTGTTTACTTGTTTCAGGAACTTGAAGAAGGAAGCGAGAGATTGCTGGAGTGAGCAAGTGAGGACATCATCAATAAGGCTAAGCGACCAAGAGGTAGGCCCTCTTGATTGATTCTAACCTAAGGAAATCTTCCACAGAATGTATCTATTGTGGCTAGACCCATCATCGAGCTATAGGAATTCGTTCATGTCTACACTTATAATTTTACTTCACCACAAATTGGTGAATCCATTAGGGATCCCATCTTTATGTTTGTTTTGGATTTCATGATTTTGTGAGAACTTTTCTAGTTTCACATTTTCCCTTTGGTTCTGTTTCTTTTCTCCTGCTTAGTGGCCTAAGTCTAAAATTCACAGTAGCAGATCTGGTCCTTGTTTTGATTTTTTTTCCTTAGTTACATCAGCAAGCGCCCTTAATCCATTGACAGTCGCATCAACCAGTGCGAATTGCTGAGGAATAGTCACGCTAGCCAGCCTCTGGCACTTGTTGTTAGTTAGGAAGTGACGCCAATTCATGTAAGTGAAGATTAGGGCTTGAGCCCAATCTTGGCCAGTGTGTTTTGCTCTTGTGTTTTTGACACCGTAAGCTTTTTTGACTGTTTTCTCCTCGATTAGAAAGCTACTTTTCATTTGGTTTTGCTTGCTTGTTGGCTTGTCATCTTTCTATTTGATTGATTGAGTCATTGAGTGGTTAGTGACACTAGGACATCTAGTTGGTCACCCATTCCGCAGTTTGTGAACTCACTAAATCGGGTTGGAGGCATGTTTACTCCTTGCATTTGTTTTTGGTCCTTTTTATGACTTTGACCTCTTTTTGCACAAGTTTGAAAAAGTTTTATTTACTAGATTGAACTTCTCTTTCTGGCATGGATTACATTGTTGGCCTTGTGTTTGGTAAAGTCGATGTTTCATTAATTTGCATGAACTTCTATTTTCATGTTTTCATATGCTTGAAGAGCTCATTGTATAGAAAATGTTTTCATTGGAATATTGTATGCGGAAATTTTGTTTCATTATTTCATGAGAAAGTATGAAATTCTAGCTTGTTGCATCATTATGTTACGATAATTTGCATCTTTTTAAAGACTATAATTGCATCATCATTTGAAAAAGGAAGAGAATTTTTTGTTTCGAAAGGACTAATAGATAAGTGCTTATCAGGAAATTAGGAATTGGAATGCATTTTTCATTAGTTTACTTTTTGAAAAAGTAATGTAGTGAAATATCATTTCGTTTTCAGTTGCTTGATTGTTTGCATTTGATTTAGTAGTTTCTACCCTCTCTAGCAGGGAAAATTTTAAGAACCCCCCCTAAATTTATAAGTATAATAAATGGGTGAATCTCCATGGTATATAGGAAAAATGGAAGGCGATTTTATCAATAATATAATATGTATATATAATTTTTTGGCGAGTCTCTCACCAAGCATGACGAATATTTTACTCAATTATAAAATCTTGTAAGATCTTGGTATTACCATGGATTATCATAAACTTGGATCTTAAAAATTACTATTACTAATTTATAAAAATTAATAAAATTAATAGTTGATTTTTATTTTTTATTTTTTTTTAACCAAGCTAAAATGTTTAACATACATTAAATTACAACATCCATTTTTACTCTTGATCCACCAAGCCCCGAGAGGGATCAAATATTTTTTCACTCTATGCTAGTTTGCATATCACGATATTTGATACTCTCGGGGGTTAGTAGATCAAGAGTAAAGATGGATCTATGCTGGTTTAATTCCCCCATTTAAATAGGCTACATTCCAGGTGAATACCATGGGTCAATACCATGTGCCATTTTGTGAATACCATGGGTCAATACCATGTGCCATTTTGTGAATACCATGGGTTAATACCATGTGCCATTATTATTTTTATTAATACTAATATTAGGGTTAATAATGTTTCTTTGCATGGTATTAATAAAAATAAAAAAAAATGTTTTATTTGTTTACCATACCTCTGGTTTATTTATATTTTTATTAATTTACCATACCATTCATAAATACAAGATGATTTATGTTGTAAATATAAAAAAATGTTTTATTTGTTTAGCATACCTCTCGCTTATTTATATTTTTATTAATTTACCATACCTCTTTTACAAATATGGTATTTGGCCCATAGGATTCACTTAAATAAAACCTCTTTCTTAAGCCTTCATAAATAGAACGAGGGTTATGGACTAAATATAAAAAGAGGTTTTATTTATTTACCATACATCTAGTTTATTTATATTTTTATTTATTTACCATAGCTTTTGAGTAAGTATAAAAAGACGTTTTATTTATTTACCATACCTCCACTTTACTTATATTTTTATTTGTTTACACCCTTGCATGTATATAAGGTGACTTATGGAGTAAATATAAAAAATGCTTTATTTATTTACCATACCTCTCATTTATTTATATTTTTATTAATTTACCATACCTCTTTTATAAATATAAATATGGTATTTGGGCCTTCCGCCTATAGGATTCACTTAAAGAAAACCTATTCTTGAAAATTGGCGAATGGATTTACTTAAATAAAACCTATTCTTGAAAATGGGCAAATGGAAGGTTGTAACTCCTAATTTCAAGGGCTAAATTTACCCTTTTTACCCTCTCCCTTAAAATAAGGTGGGCTATTTGAGGTAATTTGTAAAAATGTACTATGATACATTAAAACATTAACATAATCATTAAATATGGTATTTGGGCCTTCCGCCTATAGGATTCACTTAAAGAAAACCTATTCTTGAAAATTGGCGAATGGATTTACTTAAATAAAACCTATTCTTGAAAATGGGCAAATGGAAGGTTGTAACTCCTAATTTCAAGGGCTAAATTTACCCTTTTTACCCTCTCCCTTAAAATAAGGTGGGCTATTTGAGGTAATTTGTAAAAATGTACTATGATACATTAAAACATTAACATAATCATGGACTAGAGTAAAGTTATGGACTAGAGTAAAGTGAATTCAACCACTTTGATTATGGTGAAAACCCATTAATCTATTACAAAGAATAAATTATTACCAATAACAATTTAAAAATGGATTTACTTAAATAAAACCTATTATTGAAAATCTTGAAAATGGGCGAATGGAAAGTTGTAACTTCTAATTTCAAGGGCTAAATTTACCTTTTTTACCCTCTCTCTTAAAATAAGGTGGGCTATTTGAGGTGATTTCTAAAAATGTACTATAATACATTAAAACATTAACATAATCATGGACTAGAGTAAAGTTATGGACTAGAGTAAAGTGAATTCAACCACTTTGATTATGGTGAAAACCCATTAATCTATTACAAAGAATAAATTATTACCAATAACAATTTAAAATTAATTATCATCGCAATTAATAAGATGAAAAAACCCTCATTAATTTACCTATTTTTATTATTACATTAAGCCATTACCATTCCGTTTCCGTTGGAACATTGAGTCACTGCCGAGACAGCCCATCTTCTATAAAAAGAATTCCTTGTAAAATTGAAAGGCACCGTATAAGTTTAGTCCAATCTCCCCTCATCTCGTTGGGATATTATTGAGCTTCACTGTTTTTGAATTCCAAAAATTGTTAAAGCGAATTGATTGTTTATTTGTGGAAAAGCCCATTGAGCTTTCTGTGGGGGGCAGCGTAACGAACGCATATCGCACCAAAGCTTGCTTGCGGAGAGGGCCACCCACTGTCCGGGCATCACACAGTTTAGACAAACCCATTTTCTCGGCCGAAAATCAATGTAAACTACAATCCATCGATACCAATCTCCTGGTTTTCTCTCGAGCTTCGAACAGGTGTCAAGATCGAGTCCTGTGGCGCCTCCTGCATCTTTAAAGTCCAATCTGGTACGCTCTCAGTTCCTGGCTATCTTTCTGTTCTCTGTTGCCTATTTGAGCTTAATAAGCATCTGGTTTGGTCATGCTTTGGAGCTTTGTAAGCATCGAAACTGTTTTCTGAGCCAAATTTCTGCTCTCATTTGGACGTGGGTGTTCGTGTTTTGCGATTTACTGTGCTTATTTCGTTTGGGATTCTTGTGCCTTTTGCAGGTTTTGTGTATATACGTTGGTGTGGAGATTATTGAAGTTGCAGAGGGCTTAGGGTTTTAGGGTCGGGTTCGAGTTTCTGTGCCGGATAATCTTTTACAACATGGATAGATATCAACGAGTGGAGAAGCCCCGCCCCGATGTTCCCATAAGTGAAAATGAGATTCGTATCACCACACAGGGGATGCCCAGGAACTACATTACATATGCAATGACATTGCTCAGAGTAAGTAACCCTACTGTGTGCACTACTTGATTTATTTACTCTTTTAATCAATTCTTATGCTTTTCTTTCACGAGTATCGATTCAATGGGCAAGAAGAGATAGAGTAGTTTACTTCTTTTTAATTTTCAGAGCTAGGCTGGCTGGAGTCAGCGCACTTGATTTTTAGTAAGTTGAAAATGCGTGATGGTTCACTTTACGGGGTTTCAAATGCAGCGGACTAATAGGCTTTTACCCGTCTTCCCTAGTCACATTCTTTTGAGTATCTTTGATTGATATTTTGTTAGGCGAGGTCGTTTGGAGAGTGCTTCGTGTTACTAAGACGAAGACATTTGTAAGTAGATAGACTAGAATGATCCAAAATTTATAAGATGTCAGTGTAGACCTCTCAAGTCACTGTAGGAATGTAGGTGCCTCATAAGCATGAAGTTTTGTGCTTTGGCAACTGAATAAATCTTAAGCCTTCCATGAAGTCTCTAGGTTAGATTAATTAAATGGGATTGAGCTATCATTCTGTCATGTCACACATTGATTGCATAAATTCTGAAGATTGATCATTTTCTTATAGAGTATGCCACATTATGTAAACTATGAACTATATTAGGAGAATGGTCCAGAGCTTTACCTAGGGAGTTTGGTTCAGAACTGTTTTGTCTTTGAAATTGTCTTTTGGGTTTGTCATGATTCAGTTTAGTTTCCTGCTTAGTGCTTTTAAATGTTTTCATTGGAGGCACTTGTAGGTTACTTAAAGGTTAAATCTTCTTTTATTGCAGCATTGTTATGCAGAGAGGTTACCCAGCTTCTATTTTTTTGTTTACTATTTTTCTTTTTTAATGCCCTTGGGCAAAGGTAGACACATTTTTTTGATGGGATGTGGGCTGATATGAGCTCCAGCTCTGTATACTTGTGGGCCTACTTCAATGGCAGTACCTGCCAAACCTTGCCAATACACATTGTTCTATTGCTTATTATGCCTACTGGAGTTTGGACCTAGATTGTTTGCATGATGACATCTCATCTCAACTTTTAGACCATAGTCCAACAGAGACCCTATTTCTAAATTTTGAAACTGTTGTCAATAACATATTTCTGTTTATATCTATGATTTGATGGATGTGTCAATAGTGGCAAATCATAAAGGAATTGCTTTTACTAAATGCGAGTGGCCAAGGCATTGCAGTGGATGGATACATCCAGTTTGTCTGCTTCTGTCAAAGACTCAAGATGTGACTAATGAGTCTTTGTTGCTTGTGTCCCGTGAAAATAGTAGATTCAATTTGGAGCATCTAAATGGAACAATGAGCAAACTAAACTCCATTACTTTGTGCTATGCAGGAGAAAGGTGCATCTGATATTATCTTGAAGGCAATGGGAAGAGCAATAAGCAAGACAGTAACAATTGCAGAGATCATAAAGGTGGCATATTTTATGCAGTAAATTCTCACATTCAATGTTTGTTGCTGGATAATGATTTGCAGATTCTGAATGCTGAGCTAACTTGATTCTTCTCAATTTGATATTGTAGAGGAGGATACCTGGCCTTCATCAGAACACAGAAATAAGTTCTGCTGATATAAACTATATGTGGGAACCTCTCGAAGAAGGTTTATTGCCGTAAGTTTGACATGTTTACTACTGATGCCAATTTATTTTGGATCATGACTTTTCTTTGTTTCATGTGAGATCTTGGAGAGCAGTGACTTACTGTATAATTCCTGTTCTGTAGGTTGGAAACAACAAGACATGTGTCAATGATAACAGTTATGCTATCTAGAGTACAACTCGACACAACATCTGCAGGGTAAGTCTGATGTTATTGTGATCTTGTAGAAATGGTTATATCACACTTCTGTGAAAATGCATTCTTTGGTTATATGTGGCTGCTTATGTCTTTTGTGCAAGATCATGCATAATTTTTTCAAATATATTCTGGAAATGTTTTGTTGCTTCAGTTATCAACCACCGCTCCCAGCTGATCAAGTCAAACCTGTGCCAGATTATGAATACGAGGAAGGTGCGGTTTTTTCTAATGAATATATTTGATATAAAAGGGATAGTGTAGCTCAATAGCTGATGATTATAAATATAACTCACACAATGCTTGACGTTTTCAGAAGATTCTCGACAAGCTAGCAGGGGCAGAGGACGCGGGCGTGGAAGGGCTATTGGCAGAGGAGGTATATTGTGAAAAACTTGCTTTGAATTTAGTATTTAGTATTTCCCATTCCCATTATATTTAATGTTAAGCTCAATTTTGAACTGTTGAAGACTTGAGTAAGTGAATTTGCTACAGGAAATGTTGCTACTGTAAGCTATCAGAATGGAGACACATCAGGTTATTATAATTCTGTAGACAATGGATGGAATCGGGGTCGTGGACGTAGCCGTGGCAGAGGCCGTGGTTTCTTTGGTCGGGGTAGAGGTTTTTATGGTGGTGCAGAACAAGATAATGGCAATTATAATGACTTTGGAATGGGTGGCCAGGATTTTGCTCCTCGAGGCAGAGGTTAGCATCTTCTGTTTAGGGCATAAGCTGACTTCAATACTATAAGCTAAAATCTTTGGATAATCTCATCTGCTATTGTTATGGAAAATGCCTGATTTTATCTGTGAATGCCAGGCCGTGGTAGGGGTAGGTCTGCTGGCAATGCACAATACGAGGATGGAAATTTCAATGACAATGGTATGAATGCTCTTGATTCTGCTCCGCGAGGAATGGGTGGTAAGCTTATTTTCTTTTTGCAAGTTTTGGTTCTGATGGGGCACGTTAATCTAATGATTTGAGAATAATGATTAGAAGAGTTGCACAAGGTGCACAACTCAAATTGGACAGTTTTCTCAAATTGGACAGTTTGAATGCTTTTTTGAATTTATTTGTTTCTCATCATTTGCATTTGAAAGCATTTAAATTGTGAAATGTACATGACAGGTCGAGGTAGGGGCAGGTTTGGTGATACTGGGAATTATGGTGGCTATGGCTTTGTTAATAGGGAAGCGGGCCGTAGAGGGCGGGGTATGATTTGGATCTCTGATAAGTGATAACTTAATCTAAGTTTGTTATTTTGATAATAATTTGATCTTGAGAAGCCAATTTTACTTTGGAATTTTCTTTGGCAGGACGTGGTAGAGGTAGATTTGGTGGTAATCCTCAAGATGGTGGCAATCAAAATGACTATGGTATGGCTGGCGGGGATGCAACTATACGAGGCCGAGGTACAATACTTTATTTTGCTGGCACTTGATTGTTCATGCAAATTTGCAAGGTTCAGTTTTGATGCATTTTCATGCTGAAGTTAATACATTAACCCAAGACAGAAATGACTCTAAAAATTTATGCATGTGTGCTTGTTTTATGAGTTCTGTTTTGTAACACATTGTTTTATCAATTGCCAATTGGCAGGTCGTGGTAGAGGCAGGGGAAGAGGAAGGGGGTTTAGAGCACAAGGCCAATGGGCATCCTGAATGGACTATTTGTATGGCAAGTAAAATGCCAAAGTGCAGAATAGGGTTTTTGGTAATGTAGGGATTTTGGTAATGTGTGGATTTCTGCTGCAAGTGCAGGCAATTTTTAGATGAATATGATAATTTTTAGGTCACTGTTACAGTAAAATACTAGTAGCTCTTGACCTTTTCAGGATTGTGTAGGCAGTTGTGTTTAGTTGTAGAAGGTATATTTTTTTCCAGCTCCTTATCCCTACTTCATTCCTGAAGTGGGTCCATCATATGCAAGAAGTTTTGGAGTTGTATCCGTTTTTGTCATAACGTAGATGTAGGGAAGGTGGCAATTATATTTGATACCTTATGAGCCAATTCCTTTATGTCATGTGATTATGTTATTATCCATTGTAATTGAAAACATGGTATTAATTCTACAATTTCAAGACCTATGTAGTTGAAATTATGTTTTGATCATATACTCTGGACATTTATGTGGGTGCCTATTTATTGTTTGTTAAACTTTTCGGATACCTCTAATATATCGGAAGTCTTATTGACTGAAGATCTAGAGCCAGTACAGAGCTTTACTAGACAGTATGCAAGACTTACCTAGTAGAAATTAAAATGGTTTGTGGTAAGTGGAATATATACATTTACCATATGATATGGTTTGTTGCCTTCTATACTTGTATCGCTGTTACACATGTAAAGCTCAAGTTATTTAAATGACGCAAATGTAAGAATGATAGAAGGTTTGGTGCACTTTCAAGCCCCCAAAACATTGTAATGCCATTATCAGATCTCTTAATCAACGATGTAATTTAATGCATTCACTCTTGTAATTGATCTCGCAAATCTCCTCGCAGTCTTTGCACTTGTACATCCTTCATGATTTAGTGGTCATTTGGGGGCCTTCGCTGTTGTTCTGTGCTTTCGGTGTCTTTATAACCCATCATCTCACTGGTTAACACCTTACCCCTTTTGACTGTTGTACCAAAACAATTGCTCACCCCTGGATGGTCCAGTGAATTGTTCATAATCTCTTGTTAGATCAGATTTGTCACGTTTTTCATGACGTCTAGCAATTCCATTGTTTAAGTTATGGCCTTCCCTCGTTATTCAATGCTTTTGTTTGTTGTACGTGAAAGCAATTGCTCAATAATTTCTTTTAAAAGTGTTTTCCTCAGAGGGTGTGATTTGTAATGAAGAGATGCAATAATTTATTTTTATTTTTCATTTTTTTTAGAGGAGATTATTATATACCTACAAACTATTTTCACTAGAGCAAGTGATAATTATAAGACTCAAAACATGAGATAGCCGATATCTCTGACATCCATGTTTTACTATAATGAAACAAAAAGAACAATGCTAACTTCTAAAAACTTTTCTCTTGATTTCAACTATCTAACTGTTCTGGGTTACTTGAGACTAAAACATAAATCATCGAAATTAAATCTCTTGCTATGAATATGATTATTTGGGGTGTGATGACTTGCTAAGGGTGATTGCGTACTGCTCGTTTATTGGATGTTCTTGAAAGGGTTTGAGGTGCTTTCTCTGTCACTGAGATGCTTTAATTTGAACTACTCCAGGATTGTAGTGCTAACATGAACTAGTGCATTTTTCCTTTGAACTGGTGCATGTCATAAAATATTTTTTTTTGTAAGCTGGGTAAGTCCTCCATTCATTAAAGTAAAAGAAGGTTACAAACATGTAAAAGTCGTTTAGCGGCCTCAACCTGCCCTGGTCTGTTGGCAATCAAAATGCATTATATGCTATTCAAAAGCTGAAAGTTTTATGTCTGTCCATCAAGGCTCTATATGCCTGTAAATTTGACCAACAATTTCTACTAATATATCTATAAAATTCTGTAGTAACCGACATATATAACTATCATAAAATTTATCTTTTGTACAGATGAAAACCCTATTTTATATTTACTTTTCTTTTGTAGTTTGTTTAGAGTTCTCAAATTGCTTGTATTGATGGTGTCTACTTTATTTACAATGGTTTTCATTTCATAAGCTTCATTGACGTGGACTTTTTCTATTCATTGGAACTAATTGTGAGATAAGGGTTCTAATATATTTTCTATAAACTATTTCAATATGTGACATTTGAATAAAAATATGATAGCTAATCAATTTTGATAAAATGTAATTGAATAAATGAGCTATTTTACTAGGTGACATTTATACCTGTGATTTTTTATTTTCCAGTGAAGAATATAGAATAAAGTTCAAATGTGACATCTATACCTGTGAATTTTTATTTTCTAGTGAAGAATAGAATAAGGTTCAAATGTAAACATTAGTTTCTAGTTTGATTTTTGTGTGTAATTAGGTAGTTTAGTCATTATTGTGTGGAAAATATATCTATATTGTCCACTTTCATTTTTCCTTTTAAATGATGATGAATAAGGTAATGTGACATCTATACCTGTGAATTTGAAAGAGTTTAGATGATCATGGTCATGCCTCTCCAATCCAACTGTACCTACTAGGTCCTTTATCATTTTGTCTCGCAAAATGGTGTTAAATAAAGAATTTACTGTCTTCTTGACCTCGATATTGATATGGAAGAGTGAGTTCATCTTTTTTTCTTCATTTTTATGGAGGATGCTAATGAGTACCTCGATGTGCACTATGTTGGAAATAATATTTTCATACTGACCCTATATGCTCTCTATAATTTCAACCTATGATGCAAATTATGATGCAACTTCCAACATGATATTTAGTGTGACCATATTTATTACAAAGGTCACAACGATTGTTTGGTACCTAGCAATTATGAACATTGGTGGAAATCTACTTGTATTTCCCATTCTTATTCTTCCTTTAAGAGAGATTGACTAGTTTGTCTACTCTAAATCTCTTGGTTGCCCTTTCATTGTGTTCATCTCAAATTAACATGCTTATATAGAAACCTCATCATCGGTATTGGGGAAAATTTGTAATTGTATGACCCATTTTATGAACTCCAAACCAAATTCTATGGTCTTCTTTGCTCTAAAAATGGATGAGGTGGTTAATTTCCTCTTCCCCAAACAAGGACTGTTCTCCAACACTTTGCAAGGAAAAATGGGTCTTAACACAAAACATGTTTTTCAAAATCTCTCTTCAAGATATGAGTTAGTTTTCACATGTAAACTTTAGCATAAGCAACACAACATCACATAACTATACAAACATACATGAAGAACACAACAAATGATTTGGTGACGGAGTTCACCCCTCCTGGGCTGCATCTCTGGGCCTGCCAACATAGCTAGATTGCTCCATATATTTAGTGGAAAAGGAGAAAATAAAAGTTTGCTAATAAACACATGGCTATTTTCCCTTCAAGGAAATGTTCTCTTGCAAGGAAGACAAACTCCACCTTGGAAATAAGAAGCAACAAAAAAGTACACTGCTACAAAAATTCAATGACATAATTGACCGCCTACAAAAACATAGTCATCTTGTACAATCTTAAAACAAATATTCTATTCAAAACAAATTTCATCTTGAATACTTACATCAGTGAGTACACGACAAACTTATAGACAAACTTGGACGAGAACTTGTACATTCCAAAAGTCCTTAAACATATGGACTTATAAACAAGCCAATACATAACATCAATGAAAAACACATACTTGTTGAAAATAGTGACTATTATTGTTCACTTTACAAAAGTACCCAAATAGGTAAACAAAAAGAAGTAATTACAAATTTACAAAGCAACTTTACAAACAATCTACCCAATCTTTGCCTCTCTTAGGCTTATGGGTTCTCTTTCTGCATCAACTTTGCCTTGAAGGTTGCTTTAGGATTGTTGTGAGTCCTCTTTTCCAGCTCTTGCTTCCCTTGCATTAGGTTGCATAATTTCTTTTCCCTTCTCAAAACGAAGCTCTGGATGTAATTTCCAACGTTGTTCATTTCCATGCCCATGCATCTTGCAATGTGCACAAAATAACTTTCTCTTGCTTGCCAACAAGGAAGGAGATTCATCATGCTTGATGCCTAGAATCTGATCCATTCTTTTAACCATTACCATGTGTTGCTCATATTCCACAAGTAGTCAAAATTACCATTATTTGGAGAACACCCATGAGATTTATACTTGTCTCTCAGGCTGTAGCTTTGACGATGTGGGGTGGACTATGAAATGCAAGGTCCCTTCAAGCATTCATCTCGCTTGGGAGACAAATGAACATTGTCACCACCAACTTGGTGACATATCATCCTCAGATGATTGTGGTGCCTCATATCGTTTAGAGAATTCTCCAAACTCCCTTTGACCATATCCCAATCCTTGATACTTTTGTCTCTCTTGTACCATGATTGGATTGGTGGTCCCTTGGCCATTGATGCCGAGGCCTCCTCCCTCATAACCCATTTTAGAAAGAAACTTCATACCAATGCCTTTGATATGTTGCTCAAATACTGCAAAAGAGGTGTTATGAACATAAACAGAAAGAATTGTACTTGAAATGCTTATTACCTCCCTAAACTTGCCATTCATCTTTTTAGCTTCTGATGATGACGACAACATTGCAGATGACTAGCCACCCAATTTTACCTATTGGCATATGGTGAGAATCTTGTAGATGCTTGCAAAATGCACATGCATCATTTTCCTCATATGGTCCATAACTACTGTGTGAACCATGCCCACATATTGGTTTCATTTTGGAGGTGTATTTTGCTGTCACAAGAGTGGAACTTTCAGCGACTTGTTCGTCAAGCACATGATGCAACTGAAGGCGCATATGCCTCTTCTCCTCTTTAGCCATTTCTAGTATTCTTCTCAACTAAATGTTCTCCATACGAAGAGCCAAATCCATCTCCTATAGCTCTTAGAGACTCTTCTTGCCCATTCTTGCAACTTGGTTAGATGAGGCTCTGATACCAATTGATCTGAAAAGACAAGGACCATTCTCCGACACTTTGCAAGGAAAAATGGGTCTTAACACAAAATAGGTCTTTCAAAAGGTCTCTTCAAGATAGGAGTTAGTTTTCAAATGTAAACTTAAGCATAAGAAGACAACATCACATAACTCATACATGCATACATTAAGAGCACAACAAAGGATTTGATGACAAAGTTCAACCCCTTCTGGGCTACATCTCTGGGCCTGCCAATATAGCTAGATCGCTCCATCTATACAGTGGAAAATGAGTACATAAACATTTGCTGATAAACATGTGGCTATTGAAAATGAGTACATAAAAGTCTTTTGCAAAGAAGTCTCACATAAACATCATGAAAACCTACAGTCAGTCATGAAAACATCAACAAAACAAGGTATCTCCTACAAAGACCCTATACTCCAATTGAAAATGAGCATACATGAGCATATAAACACTTCAATTCCACATTGAAGGACAAATAGAAAGCTTTCATCAATAAGACATATTAAGAAAAGTATAGAAGAGATGAACCCTCCAAGTAACAACTGTTGTAGTAAATTTTTGAAGGTAAGAAAACCCTTACAAGACCTTCTCCATGCTTAAACATCTTCAAGAACTGCTCCAAAACACTGATTGATCTATACACACATGAAATTGAACCTACAAAAAGTTCCTTTAGATGTGCTCTAATAAGAAAATAGACATCACCATTGGATTCATAATGTATAAAACTCCTAGGTAGACTCTTATTGAGCTCCAAAACACTGGAAACTCACAAAGATATTGCTCTACAAGCTCTCCCTGTAGTTTTGCTGTTATCCATCCTACAAATCGAACTAACAGTCTAACTGTCCTACAAATTCGCTTTATTTTCCGTTGCGGAGGAGATAATTTCGCCCTCCAATGGTGCAATTTGTTGGACAATTAAATTGCCTAATAATCCTTGTGTGCGAAAACCAGTCCACATGGGTTAATTGCTAGGTTATAGTTATATTGGGTCCACAAGACCGAGGGACGGGCCAATGACCCATCCTTCCCATTGGGCCCCCGTTATCGACGTGCCTGGTCACATGAGTGTGATGGGACCAGGGGCTGGTCCCCTTTTAAGCACCCTCCGCCGAGAGATTTTTTAGACTTTGCCATGGTCTCGTCGGTTCCATATGACTAGGGCTAATCCTCCTCTCCACTGGTGATTTCCATATTAACGCCGAATTCATATGACGAGGTTGGTGACCAGTGGCTGGTCCCCTTCCGTAAGTGCCCATCCTTTGCTCTATGGTCATATGCTTGTTGCTGTGATTGGGGTCCGAGGTGTGAAAATTTCTGAATCTACACATCAGAAATCCTACTGCAATCACTGGTTTATCATCTCCTACTTGTTTTTGCATTCAACAAGTTTTTTAATTATTTAAACTACGATGAAAACACTATTGCAAACTACACATACATACAAATCATGAATTGAAATAGAACGAGACAAATACACAAGGGACATCGTTATTTTTGGATATTCGTCCCCGGAAAAACCCAATGTGGGAAAATCGGTGCAACAACTCTGAGGGTTTTCTATTATTAAGTAGTAGTTCTGAATACAACTCTGGATGCCCTCTCGGCTATCCAGTTAGAAAGATAAAATATATTGGCAAAAACCTAAGTGAGATTACCTCACTTCACCTGGCAAAATCTCACCGTTCTGGCAACTGGACTGGCTGTCCTCGGCTACCACTGTGCTTCCCTTTCGTAGTAGCTGCGTGGAGCACACTGGGACATTGCGTCAGCACTGCGCTTCCTCCTCTGCCTCCTAGAGCTCTGACGTAAGCCTTCTCGGTTGATCCTGCTGCTCCCTGGCTGGATTCAGACTTCTGCTGGAGGGTGGCTCTACCCCTGCGCTGGAAATGCGTGGGCCCTTCTTGGCCTAGCGTTAGCCTCCTTGGGTCTGTGATGCCTCCTATAGCGTCTCTCTGCCTCTCTCTGCTATGTATTCGAGGTCCCAAAGAAGATCCTCCAACCTCAACTATCCTTGCCCCTTTGCTGCAACAGATCACTTGTTTGATTTTCTCATCAACCCTCGCCCCAGAAAAATTGAACTGATTGATCTCTCAAGTGTATCTCCAATTGACCCTCAAGCCTCCTCTTATAATTTTCCTGTTGATGAATCAACCACTGAGATTAAGTCCCTAATCAAACAGCTAAGATTAAAAACAAAATTGATCCTCGTCACTTAGAAGTTTCTCACCCATATTCTTATTAATACCCATTAGTATTTTTATTTTCCTAAGTTTAGACTTAGGAACCCATTAAAAATATTAATTACTTTAATAACTCCTCATCCAGGTGGAATTTCTCCAAACGATTTCTGGGTTATGGAGATCTCATGTATTCTAGCCCCTCCATAAAATTTCGGAGCTAGAGAACATTTGATGCTAACCAAAATTGACACTCCCTCTTAGTGAGGAATGTGCTGTAGTAACACTTCTCAACATAAGTACTACACTAATCCACTGCATCTGTCCTTTGTGCTGCTGATGCTTGGCATGATGCCCTTCATCCACTACATTGCTGCTTCCTGTACTGCTGCCCATGACTATGCCACTTCCACTGCTACATCTGTACTACAACTTCCTCTCAAAATGCTGCCTCATGCTGCCCATAGCGCTACCACTGCTAACTGTTGCACTACAACTCAGTTACTAAGAAGTAAGTAACTGGAACTTCACCCAAAAACTGAAATACTGGTCAGTATGGATGCCTCTTGATGCTGAAGCTACTTCTGCTGCTAATATAAGCTGAGCCTTTGCTGCCACTGTGCTGCTGCAAACTGCTCTGTGCCTCCCGCACTGCTACAACATCCACTGCACTGCCTTAGACTTTGGCACTCTAGCTCTGCCACTGTCACTCCATCACACCTTGCTCCAACCGACACTCGTCATTTTTCTACTGCCATTAAGGGCTCCTGTAGCCATATGTGATCCAAGAGTTTTGTGCACCTCAAGGATCTTGCCCTCGTATAGTCCTCCCGAATACAGCTCAATGTTGCCCCACCTTTTCTCTAGAGGCGCTTGAGAACTCATGGCACAATCGTTGTCCTTGCCTTCCCTGTCAGATTTCGTTGGAGAAACCTTCGATTTAGAAGCTTTCTGATTGCCCTTCTTCCAGGGGCACTGAGTGGCATAATGTCCAAGTTCCCCACACTTGAAGCATATGATATTGGAAATATCCTTCTTCTTCCGCTTCTTTTGCCCTTGTTGTCCCGATGATGCGAGAGCTGCATCCTCCTCCTCCTCCTTCTTGACCTAGGCTCCTTTTCCACTACCCCTCACCTTGGTCAACCTCCTAATTGCTTCTTGTCGAAGAGATGCCCACATCTACTCCCAACCGGGGAGATTCGCTCTGCCCAAGATACTTTGGATAAATGTCTCCCAGTCCTTGGTTACTGCATTCTCGGCAAACCTGACCATGAACTCAATATCTGGTGTAGACCCCACGGATTCAACTGGTCTCTAATCCCTTGCAACCTGAGGAGGAAGGGATCGATCTCTTCTCCCTTCTGCATCTAGTACTATCTCGGCTAATTTTCTAATAGCGTCTTCCACTGGATGGAAGTTACTTGGTACAAGGTTGTGTGGGACCACATGATCTTTGACCCCGTTTAGAATCATGCATTTGGCCTTCGCATGGGCCTCCTCATACTTCTTTAACAGATCAGCGTCGATCGGAACAACAACTACTTTCAAGGCATAGTCCTTGATGCGATTTTTATCCAAGACTTCTAGGATCGTGGCCTTCCAGATGAAAAAATTAGAAGCTTCATCCAATTTGTCCTGATCCCTCAGTCCATTGACTGCCATCTCTACTCAACAAATATTGGATAGGTTCTCTTCTTCCTGTCCTGCTACTAATCCAACAAGACTTGGATATGGATTTCTTTGGTGCAAGAAACCCTCTAAAGAACAAGCTCCTTTAGAATCCCTATGAGTCCTGATTTCCTTCATGTAAATCCTTTGGCCAAATGTCGAATCACTCCTCTCCAATCCTCCTTTGCTGATGTAATCCAGATCTATATTTCTTTGGCTAGAAATCTTTCAAAGCAATGATTCCCTCTACCTTGGTTCTGTTTCCACAGACACTGTTATGCACCAACAACAACAACATCCCACTAGCGCCACTGATTGAATCTGCTCTGCTCCCCCAGCCCCAATAATTGAAGAATCTGAGCTCCTCTGGCTTTGCACAATCACTACGTGAGCTAGATCAACTCCTCCTGGCCACTGCGTCACTCCTTCCTAGTCCAGAAAGATGACATGACTCTGCGTGAGCCTGATTTTACCCTCTCTACTTCTATCTTAGCCTAGACATCTAACGTAGCTACTGCAAGGGCTCCTCCCAGCTACCGTGCCACCCTCACTTGGCTCAGAATGTTGACGCAGTCACTTCGTGAACATATGCATCACCTCTTCTGCACTGCGTCACTCTCCCTTTGTGTCTCTTGCTTTAGAACAACGCTGTCTCCTCTGGACAACTGCCTCTTTGCAACAAATTCTGTGGATCCCCCGACTAATGTCTTCAGTCCCCTATAATCTGCAATGCTTCGATACCATGTGAAAATTTCTGAATCTACACATCAGAAATACTACTGCAATCACTGGTTTATCATCTCCTACTTGTTTTTACATTCAAAAAGTTTTTTAATTATTTAAACTATGATGAAAACACTATTGCAGACTACACATACATACAAATCATGAACTAAAATACAATGAGACAAATACACAAGGGACATCGTTATTTTTGGATAAACGTCCCAGGAAAAACCCAATGCGGGAAAACCGGTGCAACAACTCTGAGGGTTGTTTATTATTAAGTAGCAGTTATGAATACAACTCTGGATGCCTTCTTGGCTATCCAGTTACAAAGATAAAAATATATTGGTAGAAACCTAAGTGAGATTACCTCACTTTACCCCACAAAATCTCTCAGTTCCAGCAACTAGACTGGATGTCCCCGACTACAATTGTGCTTCCCCTTCGTAGCAGCTGTGTGGAGCACACTGGGACATTGTGTCAGCACTGCGCTTCCTCCTTTGCCTCCTAGAGCTCTGATGTAAGCCTTCTTGGCTAATCTTGTTGCTCCCTAGCTCAATTTAGACTTCTATTGGAGGGTGGCTCTACCCCTGCGCTGGAAATGCGTGGGCCCTTCTTGGCCTAGCGTCAACCTGCCTGGGTCTGCACTGCCTCCTATGGAATCTCTCTACGTCTCTCTACTGTGTATTCGAGGTCCCAGAGAAGATCCTCCAACCTCAACTATCCTTGCCCCTCTACTGCAACAAATCACTTGTTCGATTTTCTCATTAACCCTCGCCCCAAAAAAATCGAACTGATTGATCTCTCAAGTGTATCTCCAACTGACCCTCAAGCCTCCTCTTATAATTTTCCTGTTGATGAATCAATGACAAAGATTAAGTCCCTAATCAACAACTAATATTAAAAACAGAATTGATCCTCGTCACTTAGAAGTTTCTCACCCATATTCTTATTAATACCCATTAGTATTTTTATTTTCTTAAGTTTAGACTTAGGAACCCATTGAATATATTAATTATTTTAATAACTCCTCATCTGGGTGGAATTTCTCCAAACGATTTCTGGGTTTTGGATATCTCATGTATTCTAACCCCTCCATAAAATTCGAAGCTAGAGCACATTCGATGCTACCCAAAATCAACACGGGTCTGACAGCTTAACCACTTTCCCCAATTGAGTGCCAAATAAACTTCAAATACAGGTTTTGTGCTATATGGGTTAAGACCCACCCATAGAACAATTAGTAGAGCACTGTAATTCTACCCTGGAGGTTGGGGGTTTGAGTTTCGTCAGGCCTCTGGCCGACCTTACCAAAATTTTGCTACGCTCTAGAGGTGCCATGTAGCAACACATGATTGGGCCACACACAACCAATCAAATTCAACCAAAACTGATGAACCAGAAACTGACACTTGTCAACACCCAATTGTTTCATACCTACACAATAACCCTGGGTGATGTCACCAGTACGAAAGCCTAGTCAACTACCTAGTCAACAACCCTGCTCATTTTTTAGATGTTGGGCCAAACGATCAGAACACGATAACTTGAGCATAATTTGTCGGATTGAGGTGAAACAAATGTCATTGGATTTAGAATGACGAGCACTTGGACTTGACGCCAGTTTCAAGACTTTTTTGGAAGTTTATTTTTTGAACTAAAATTTGATCACCTGATCACTTTTCATATCGGATCGGATTAATTTGAGATTTGATGAGGTATTTGAGTACTTATCACTTAGTTACTTGGGGATCACATTAACCTGTGTCTTCTTATAACATTCTCACCAAGTTTGGGTATCATTGATTAGTTTCAGATAGGAAAACACTATTTCACGCTTTGCTCTTATATTATGCACACTGGATTTGAAGCGGAAACTCACTGACACAAAACATCCAACTTTCTATCAATGTTGGTGACAATTAGTTGAACTAACACCTAATGGACAAGTTGTTGTTGAGAATGGTTAAGCATTAGATATGACCATAATCATCTCATATTGTGTTACTAATGCATTTTGTTATGCATTATTTATAGCTAAGGCTATCATTTATTATAATACTAGGTTATGATTATGGTCAACCTAACCAACTTTAACATGTAAGTTTAATAATATTTTTGGAGAGTGCACCATGCTTATGTGGCTTGATAAACCCTATTGGAAGGATGCTCCACTTGAGTTTCATATAAAGACACTATTGAAGCCTCATTTTTAATATAATATTTGTGTGATTATGAGAGCTTGAAAACATTCTTTGCCATACAAGCATCATCCTTTTACACAAGTGATTAAGCGTAAGAGCACCATATATTTGACATCCTCTTTTTCTATAGTTGTGTCTCTTTCTCTAGTGCATCATTTTGGACAACTATAACACACTTGTCTAGTGATGGTTTCTATTAATTTTGGAATTTTTGGGGTTCATTGTGTGACAAATCAAACACTTACCTAAGGGAAAAAGTCCTAATTCTGGTGGGAGAGCTAGGGAGCAACAATTAGGAAATCCACCCACTTTCGCCTAATTTGGTGGCCTTGAATCTCATTTTAAAGCTAAGGAAGGGGCTTCCTAACCTAAGGGTGATATTCCTAAGAACCAAACTAAGCTGAGTCACTTAATACCTAGGAGAGAGTTCTTTCCATGTTGATCTACCATTTCCATGTTGATCTACCATGCCTTATGGCTTGAGGTTGCTTTCTTAGTTTCCTTGTTGATCTTTAGATCTATGGGTTGTAGTTCTATCACTGCTTGGAATAAAATTATTTGTAAAGTATTTGTGGATGGAATCCTTGATAAATGTGTTGGCGTAGGCTAGTGCACCTTACCTTGTGGATTTGAAGCAAAAACTCACTGACACAAAACATCCAACTTTCTATCAATGTTGGTGACAATTAGTTGAACTAACACCTAATGGACAAGTTGTTGTTGAGAATGGTTAAGAATTAGATATGGCCATAATCATCTCATATTGTGTTGCTAATGCATTTTGTTATGCATTATTTATAGCTAAGGCTATCATTTATTATAACACTAGGTTATGATTATGGTCAACCTAGCCAACTTTAACATGTAAGTTTAATAATATTTTTGGAGAGTGCACCATGCTTATGTGGCTTGATAAACCCTATTGGAAGGATGCTCCACTTGAGTTTCACATAAAGACACTATTGAAGCCTCATTTTTAATATAATATTTGTGTGATTATGTAAGCTTGAGAACATTCTTTGCCATACAAGCATCATCCTTTTACACAAGTGATTAAGCGGAAGAGCACCATATATTTGACATCCTCTTTTACTATAGTTGTGTCTCTTTCTCTAGTGCATCATTTTGGAAAACTATAACACACTTGTTTAGTGATGGTTTCTATTAATTTTGTAAGTTTTGGGGTTCATTGTGTGACAAATCAAACTCTTACCTAAGGGAAAAAGTCATAATTCTGGTGGGAGAGCTAGGGAGCAATAATTAGGAAATCCACCCACTTTCACCAAATTTGGTGGCCTTGAATCTCAATTTAAAGCTAAGGAAGGGGCTTCCTAACCTAAGGGTGATATTCCTAAGAACCAAACTAAGATAAGTCACTTAATACCTAGGAGAGAGTTCTTCTAGCTAATCCTGACTAAGTCAACTCGATACTCAATCTCAATATCAGGGATGAAGGGAAAGACTATGCCCATACATATACCAAATTACTAATGTGAATAATTTTTAAATATATTCAACATAAAACAATAACTCATTGAATTGCTGCTTGAGAATGAAATAAATTTCTACTCAATAAATCAGTCAGAATTATTTAATTCATACTACGAGGCTCAAAATATTTCAAATGGAAAGATAATTATAACATATTTTGCAAGAGAGAATCACACTTCAATATTCAGTGTTATCACGAAGCCAATTTGAAGATGTTACCCCTTTTCAAGGAAACAAAATTTAGGACAAAGCTACACCACCATGAGCAAAAGTTACAAAATATTTACACAAGTAGAAATTATAGTGAAATTACTAATTTGACCATGGAATGGAGTTATTTCCATTTACAATGATGTTGTAAATTTGTTGATAGAATAGACCCAGTGCAGGTCACCAAACAATGGTGAAAAGTTATGTCAAATGTCATTAATGCATCAACCTATTACCATTGTCAATCTAGGCTGAAACATGGCAATTCAACAGTAATAATCTTGTTCAAAGAACAACTATGTAAGGATCACATGAGTGTGTAGTGCAAAGTTAGAAATCATTATAACCACATGGAATTGTGTCAATTTAAATGTCTTTAACTTACTGCTACTCAAGGTAAGACTCATAAAGCTCAATCCATTAGACCACAATCAAATTAATTCATCATAGAACCAAATAATATGTTATCAAGAGAAGCTGTGCAATATCAAATGAACAGTTGGACCAACAAAGAAGTATTTAAGATGCTAAGCATTAAATTAAGTCCTCTTTGTTAAGATGATAGAAACCTCACCTAACAGAATTGAGATCATTCAAACATCATATCATACCACATATCATTGCATCTATATTGCATCTATTTGTCATAGGAGGGTATTGAAATTATTTTATATGTTGAAACGTTGTTGGAGTATGCAGAAATCAACCCAAACTAAAAAAAATTTGAACTATTTCACTCCCCATGTATTTGTGTTCTTATGTGGAGTTTGTGATGCTACAATGCAATCAATCGATTTGTCTATCCTCCAGGCATATGTTAATTACGCTCATCAGTGTATCAAGATGTCATAAAGAGATGTTACGATCATGAAAATAACAAATCCAGATCAAAGCTATTATGCCAGAACCTGAGTATATGTGATTTGGAGTGTTTATGCAATTAAAACAACCTCATAACAAACAATTACTTGTGTGACGATTTCAAAACTAATTAGATCATTTGGGTTTTTTAATTTTATTTTTTATTAGTTCAATTTATGGGATATTCAGGGTTAAGTTTAGCCCAAACTTGCCAGGAGAAAAATGTATCACATTTTTGAAATATAACTTTGCACAGGGAATGAACCCCTAGTATCAATGCAACAGATCATGCTACAAGTATCTAAGAAAAGGAATATAGATGTTGTGCAGATAATGACTTCAACCCATCATAGGGAAACACTTAAATCTGATCAATGATATCAAACCCTAGACATCAGAATTCAAAGAGCAAGTAAATGATTGGATATGCAATATCAAGTAGAATAGTTAGAGAATTCAACCTCAATGTTAGCTCAAACCCTTGGCATATTGAAGTATTTCAAAGCATCTATCTCAATGAACCTTACATATGAAAAGTTCAATATGATTCCACACTGCTTATTATCTAAGGATTAGATTGAAATAATCTGGTAAATATACCATTGTTAAATCCTTATTATACTAAACCAAATGAAAAATCCTTGATAAATGATTAGCACATGAGATCAAAGCATCAAGAGGTACAACAATCATAATAATCCCTCGGATCTAAAACAACCTACATAAAGCTCTAAGAAGAAAAACCCCTGTTGGAAAACAAAAAAAGGAAAAAAAAGAAAAGGAAGATTCTTTTTTTTGGCTGAAGATAAGCAATAGAGTGTCTCAGGGACTATGGGGTTGTTATTAAAAGGTTCAAAGTGAAATTTAGGGTTCAATATGATATATGATTGATGGTTCTTGGAGGAATGTCCTTCAAGCACTATATAGTGTTACTAGGTTTTCTACGAGGATGGATGAGGGGATTAGTCCATTAGCAATACTCTTTAAGTACATACAAGGTGATTTCAATGGTTGGAAAAGGCAAGAGGGAAGAGCTCTAAGATTTCGTACCTCAATGCAATGGAGAGATTCTTCAATGGTAAAAGGGGGAAGGAAAGAGAATTATACCTTGAGTTACTCTTTCAAGTGGAGCATGGTGCCCTTCTTTGGCCTTGTTGTAGCTCTATCATCCAACAAAATTACAAAACTGTCCTAGTCTAACCCTTGAAAAATATGTAAACAATCACTTAAACAATGATAGATTCACCGTATCTCTTTAAGTTAGTTTTCTCATTAATATTGAACAAGTAAAAATTGAGAGAGGAGTATTTCTTATATAGATAAAGGACGTTCTCAATACACATTGTAATACAATGTTCTTTAGCTTGAATTATGGGAAAAAGAAAGTACCCCAAGTCAAAATAATAGAGAAAATACAATAAGTGGGCACAAATAGCCCTCCTCAATCTCCAATACAAGAAAAACCCTTACATCCAAGGTGGCCAATGATCCTTAAAATAGACAAATACTTGGTCAAATAAGCATCAAGGCTAGAATTCCCCTCCAACCAACTCCAAAGAGTGAGGAAATGGTTAAAGTAAGAAATAACCACTTCTATAAGTATGATGTCATCTGCACACATATGGGAAATCATATGGAGAATCCCATGGTATGTTGCACATGTGGCCTCTCAAGCAAGGCATTCCTCAGTCAAATGAAGATGGTCAACTACCAAGTCATCTATAACTGTGATAAGAAGTTGTGACCAAGTGTAACCACCTCCTAGGAGTCCCCAAATGCCTCAACAAACCCCTCATGTATGGTCCAAGGGGGGATAACTATGCCAATGTGTGAGTAATGCATCCAACTAGGCAAGGGGTCCTTCTCAGAGTGATCCATGGGGCATCCTTATAACTGTTTGGTCCACTATCATAGATCCTAAGGTAGAGACATGTTTACAATGAAAAAGGCGTGGACCCTAATGCTAATAGATGTGATAAAAAATAGGTACATGGATCACAATGTTGTGTCACATGCATGGGTCATTCACCCACCTTGGCAAAAGAATCCCATCGAGTTGCACAAGTTTGATAACTCCTGAATCTCGTATCTTTGCAACAAGGAAAGGACCAAGCCAATGCATTTGTAATTTCCCTAGATGCCACAAATACTTACTGTCATAGAGCAAGACCCGATCACCAAAAGAGATAGACTTCTTCTTTATGTGTCGGTCATGGTATGCTTTCTGTTGTTCCTCTTTAACAGTTTGATGAAAATATGCCAAAAACCTCGCTTCGTCCAATTCCCATAGCTACTGTAACTTTTATGCAAGGGATTAGTCATCTTTCATCTTAGTGGTTCGTGTAATAAAAAGTTTAGGGACAATAAACTCAACTGGTACTACAACTTCTTGACCATAAACAAGCTTGAATGTAGTATATTTATGTAGCCACTTCGTAGTAGTATGATAGGCCCATAATGTAGTTGGTACCCATTCATCCCAATCATCCCTATTTGTAGAACATATCTTAGTAAGTCCTTTCTCCAAAATATTATTAAAGCTTCAACTGTACCATTTTTCTGCGTGTGATAAGGAATGCTCTTATGGTGCCAAATCATACAATTCCACAACAACGTATCAACAATCACATTAATGAAATGTGACCCTTGATCGTTGGTAATGCTCCTAGGACACCCAAATTTGGTAATAATATTCTCAAAAATAAACCGTGCATTGGTATCAATAGTACAATCCTTGACAACTGCAGCTTTAGCCCAGGGTGTTAATTAGTTTGTTGCAATGATAATATATTAGGCATGAGAGTGACATGTAGGAGGATTGATGGGACCCACAAAATCAACAACCCACTTTTTAAAAGCTTAAGTGCACGAATCAAATATAGTGGAAGCTCATCTCATTGTAACGATTAACCAATGCACTAGAAAACATCACACTTGTTGGCCTACCATTTTGTGTCCTTAAATAGAGTGGGCCACCAAATCCTGAATTGCAGTACTTTCCCGGCGGTGGATCTTCTTCCCACATGACCTCCCGTAACACCCAAATGACACTCCTAAAGAACATCCTCTTTACTATGTTCTAAAACACAATGCCTCAAAATATGATCTAGTCCCATTTTGTATAATTTCCCTACACTAAGCTGATAATATGCAGCGAGAACACCCATTTGTCTTTTTTGAGTTGTTGTATAATCATTAAGGAATTTACCAATAGAAAGGAACATACAAACATCTTCTAGATAATCAAGAATGGATTCAACTCGAAATAGATCTATATTAGGAAACTAGTTGTCCATTGATCCTCTTGCTTCTCTAGACTCCAATCGAGAAACATCATCAGGCTTGACATTAGCCTACTCTAGTTTGATAATAACTTTGAAGGTGAATTCTTGGAACAAAAAAAGCCATCTGCATATCCTTCCTTCCAAAACAATTTTATTCACCAAAAATTTTAGCGCTGAATGGCCAGTAAAGTATCTAAAAGGCCCTCCGAGTATATAGTGCCTGAACTTTTGAAGAGAATACACCATAGCAAGATCCTCCCTCTCTGTAGTTGAATAATTCTTTTCGGTTGATAGGATGATCTAAGTTTCATTCACCTATATGAGTTAGAATGGCACCTAACGTAATTCCATAACCACCTATGTGCACATGGAATTCATTGTTCTAGTCAAGATAGACTAGTATTGAGGTACTGACAAGTTTTTCCTTTAAGGTATCAAATGCAATATCATATTCATCAATTCACACAAATAATTCCACTTTCTTGAGAAACTTTTCCAGAGGATCAGTGATCAAAGTGTAGTTGTGAATAAATTGGCGATAATAACTTGTATGTCCCAGAGTTGAACGCAATTGCTTGACACTAGTGGGTGGTGACATATTCAGAATAACTGCAACCTTGGCTGGGTATACACATACTCCATCCTTGCAAACAATGTGGCCAAGCAGAGTACCAAATGGGACAATAAAAATACACTTTTTCAAATTTAAATAAATTTTCAACTGCCAACAATGATCAAACATCACTCATAAGAGATTAGAATGCTTTTTCAAAAGGATGTATACCATCCATTCATCCATACAAACTTCTAAATAACTATGAATATACTCTCGGAAGGCTACAATGATAATTCTTGAGAAGACAACTAGACTGTTGTTGTTTTTGTTTTTGTTTTTTTTTTTTTTTTTTTTTTTTGTTTTTGTTTTTGTTTTTTTTTGTTTCTGGTTTTGTTGTTTTTTGTTTTTGTTTTGTGTTTTTGTTTATTGTTTTTTGTTGTTGTTGTTTGTTGTTGTTTTTTTTTTTGTGTTTTTGTTTTTGTTTTTGTTTTGTTTTTGTTTTGTTTTGTTTGTTTTGTTTGTTTTGTTTGTTTGTTTGTTTTGTTTGTTTGTTTGTTTGTTTGTTTGTTTGTTTGTTTTGTTTGTTTTTTTGTTTGTTTGTTTGTTTGTTTGTTTGTTTGTTTTGTTTGTTTGTTTTTTTTTTTTTTTTTCGAACGACATCACATGATAGGCATACGAACCCCACTCAATTGTGAATGTGGTCTTGCGCTTATCCTCTTCTGCAACACGTACTTGGTGATATCCCGAGAAACCATTTGTAAATGAATGGGCCTAATTTCCAACAACATTGTCCAATACTTCATCACTAAAAGTAGTAGGAAATGAGTCATGGACATAGGCATTATTAAGGCTTCGATAATCCACACAAACCCTAATGTCATCATAATCCTTCTTATCTTGAAATATGATGGGACTAACCCATTCCACCTCATCAATTGTGAGAATGGGACCAACTTCTAATATCTTGTCTATTTCCTTCTTTACTTTCTCCTTTACTCTGGGATTCAATCTATAGGGCCGATGCTTAATAGGCCTTGCATCTGATTAATCCCCTTCAACTTTGTGACCAAGGCAGGAAAAATATCTTCATATTCCTTTAGTAGGTAAAAAATTTCTTTTGTGGTCTTCTCATCCCAGTAATCACCAATAAAAGATAGCTCAGGTTTTTCCTCGGCCCCAATATTATGTTTCCACAACTTCAATGTCTTTAGATGTAGAGCATCTGTAATAGGCACATCCTTTATACCTCATTCCCCTTCAGACTCGTTGAAGGACAAGTGCGACAATTCTTCCAAATCATCATCATTAGGGTCTCGATTCACCTTCTCACAAGAAAAAACTTCATGGAATCTTGACTGAGAAATATGTTTAATGAACAAAACCCTCTTAATTCCTTTCAAATCACCCACAATCTTCTCATCTTCATTTGAAAAAGACAAGTGACAAGAAATTTGGGCTACCATTGGTTCCCATATAGTTGTCCATATTTTCATTTCCTCCTTTACATACTAGGCCTGAAGAAGTGTTCCCTACGTATAAATAAATTGATGTACCCACAAATTTTTAGGAATTCCTTATTCGATCCACTTAATTTTGCATTTTGAATATGTTTATGTGGATTAGTGTATCCCTCATATTTACAATGCTAGCTGTTGAAGTCCTGAATTGTCTTCTTTTCGATACCCCTTTACCTTCATCTCCATCCTTTTTTATGATAGTTTTGCTACATTTTCAAGTTAAAAGGTCAATTCGTATATGCTTAAAAATAATAAAAGTTGTCATTCATTCATGGTTTATACTCTACTGTTTCTTTATGAAATTTAATCAAAACATATCTCTATGACTACTGAAATGCACTCGTTCTATAGCTCACCAAATGTTTTTCAATTACATAGATAGGTTGCAACGTGTTTGAAGAAGAATAAAGGATATATCTAGATGGAAAATTTTCAACACATGGACATCCACCTATTTGGCTGATCTAGAAACACACAGGGTTCGAGAATTTTGATGGTCAAACTAGAATTCAATTTTGGTTATAACAATCGACCCTTATGCCACATTCGAAGGCGGTCTATGGATTTGTCAAGTGAGTGTGGGAATGAATGAGAGATTCTTGGGATCATAATTTATGATGTGTCAATCTGATATTTTCTCATGATTTTCTCTTCCCATAACAAAGAAGCATGATTCCTGATTTGATTTAATAAGTTAGTTTTCAAATATAAAGTTAGTTATCGACTTATAAGTCTTCAAACTGTTATTTGAAAGGAATTATAAATAATCCTTGAAACAAGAAAATTGCAAACATTAAGTTTGTAATAATTTTATGCTATTGAATACTTTTTGTTCGTATTAATACAAGTGCTATGTTCCTAAATTGCGAATGTGTCTTTAATTGATCTGATTTGAATTCATCATGCCTTATACTCAATGAGAGCCCCCCCTTGAGAGTTGTAAGATAGTTTAAATGATTTGAATCTATTTTATCTTAGTTAGTTATAGTCATATTTACAGATTAAAGATAATTTAGATGTTTTGGTTCTATTTTATTTCATCTAGTTACTGTCGTATTTGCAGATTAGTTTATTTTTTTCATGTTTGAGTGTTCTTTAAAAACAAAAATAAAAAACATTTTATATTAAATAGTTTTTCTTAATCTCAAATTTATATTCTTAGATTAATTTAGATATCAGTTGCGCACATTACTAACCTATCATGATTTGAAACTTTATTTATGCTCCTTGGTGCTTTTGATTTCAGTTAACTTGGATTTAGAATCAATTTCAATTCTGTCTGATAGCATATCATTTCAATTTGTTGCAATAGAATTAGATTTCATTTCAACAAGTAGAATAGTATTTTAATTTAATTCAAGTAGAATAAGTCATTTCAATTTGATGCAGTTAGATTAGTCCTTTCAATTCCATGCAATTAGATGCTATTTTTATTCAAATACCATTAGATAGTTTTTGCAACTCAATCTTATGTTTGAAGGCATAGTTTATCTTTTCAATATTGATAGAAAGAACATGTGCATAAAGTAGAGATGAGTTGTTCTTGATTTAGTCTATTTCATAATTTCCTTTGCTCACTTTGTCATTTCAAAATAAAAAATAAAACTCCTAGCATATATTGTGCACATACACTTCATAAGTACACAAACTTTGGTTAACAATTAATGAGGTAATTTAACTACCAATTAAATTTCCCAACATTTTGGTTTCGTTTCTTAGGAAGTGTATATAGGAATTTATTTTTGGTTTTCATCTCATATTAGATGCATTCATTTTTTAGATGCATACTAGTTAAAATCATATTAAAACCATTTAGGATGCATGCATATAGAACGATATTCTAGGGGTTTATTTATAAGTAGAGGCAGAGGACGTAGTTCAGTACCAACATCACCAACCACCCTTGCTAGAACACGTAGTGCCACACCATCCACTAACATTCCCATTCCATCCATAGCAGGTAGACACAATCGTCTTGAGGTACATAGGTCTGTAATTTAGCCTACGGACTCACCAACTTCATCCATAGAAGTTGTAGTTGAAGAACCCACATCCCCTACTTAAGGAGTTGTATTTCTCTCTTCAACATGTGAGCAACTCCTAGGGCAGGAGTTAGAAGTGCCTAGTGAGGAAGAGGAAGAAATTTTTTCCGAGATACCATCAGTGAAAGAACTACAGGAAGAATACAACCCTATTGTTGAACACTACATTAGCTTTGAGGAATCTACAATGGAAGGAGAGGGGGAAGGAGAAGTACACAATTTAGATGGTAAACTTAGGATTGGTGGAGGAAGAGGCAAAGGAGGAAATAGAGGAGATGGATGAGGTGGTAGAGGTGGAAGGGGAGAAAAATGGATTCCCTATATTTGATGAAGACACCACAACCACTATGAAAAATATCTCACCTTCTATTCTTCCCAATTTTCATGGCTTAAGAAATGAGGATCTTGAAAATATATGATAATAGAAATAAACCCAAGAATAACAAGATATAAATAGATAGAAATGCTTCTTTATTAATCAAACCCTTAAGGTAGGGCAACACCATACATTCACTCCTTAAGGAAGGAGAACACTCCACAAGCCATATGCCTGTTCATACAATATTCCTTGACATCTCTCAATGGGGAGTCTCCTAGCCTCTATATAAGCCTCATACATACAATACCATGGGTCATTACCATGGTTCCCTCAATACCATCTATCTAATACCATGGACTTATTACATTATTGTTAAGTACTTGTGGTCCCTTACATGATACGGGTTAACCACCTTATTTATTACTATGGCCTATTCCACTATTACATTATTCCCTTGGGTACCTTCCTTTGTACTCCATATTATCCCCCCTAGGTATACTACATTCCACCGCCCTTAACAAGTTTCGTCCCAAAAACATGGGAAGAACACAAATAATAAGATCTACTCAAGAGAGTAGTCCACTAGTACCATGCACGTGCATCTAGCCATCCAAGAGAAAGGTGAGCTTTCGATCTAGCTGGTGCCTCACTCGCTTGAGATGGAAGTTGATCCTTGTAGCTCTTATGTGTTGATGTATAGTAGGTGGATCATCACCCCTCTTTATATGCCATGCGAGGGCTGTTGTCCTTGTAGCTAATTTGTTGCCATCTTGTTGGTTGTTTTCTTGCTGGGTGATGTGGGTGGTGCTATGCTGAAGCTTTAACCAACAATGTATCTTTCTTTAATTTACCACCTAATGGAGCCTGATTGGTATCTGGTACATGTTGTGGTGCTTGCTGTTGTTTCTTATCTTCTAATATTACTTCAACCACTGAATCCTCATATGATGTAATAGTTTCTATTTCAGCCTCCTTAGACTCTACCTATTTTTCTGGTACTTGGTTTGACATTTGTGTTTGGTTATTGACCATCAATGGCTCATCATCTGATATGTCAGTCCCTGGAACATCTTCTACTTCAGCCTCCATGGACTCTACCTGTTTATTGATGGAAATATCCTATAATGTAATTTTCTTCTTTTTATACCAGAGCTTCAGGAATTTCTTCTCCACATTAATATTGATAGTACCCACCGATTCCATCCAAGGATATCCCAAAACAACATCCACATTAGCCATATCTGAAGCATAAAAATTAGAATGCAATGCATACTTGTCCATAGAAATCTTCAAATCTTTATAAACTTGCACCTCCTAATTATTAACCTATGTGTGCTCCATTTGTTTTGCTAGGACTTGCAATTTTTTTGCCAAATTGACATTTATAAGATTATGCTTGCAACTAGGATTTATAGACACAACGATCTTCTCCTTTTGAGCAATCCATGAACCTACAATGAGGAGATACCAATAGGAAATAACCCCACATGTTTCTCATTATCTTGTTTTCTGGCATTAGACCATCTGTCTAGAAGTAAATTTTCAAATCCTTCATCTAAAAGGTTGTACAACTTCTTTTTGTTAAGTAATTCCCACCATGTGGCTGCTTCATCTTTAAATACTACCCAAACTTTCCAATTTTATCCCCATACTGACTTTTGATTTTTTATGAATTCTTCAATAGTAGGAACATTATCTTTTCTTGTAAAACATAGACCCGCCATGAAGAGGGTTTTGAAAACAAAGTGCTTACTTGGCGAAAATTTGAAATGGCCACAATTCTGTCAATATTGCTTAGAATCCCTATTATGACCTATTTTCAGAAATGGAACAACCATTCTTCATCTTTCAATGTGGTAGAAATCCCGATCTAGGCACTGGAATTTCAGATCTGTGCTGCAACTTTCCCGCCGTCACAAAAAATTATGAAAAAAAGAGTTGATTTTAAATCAGCGATATCTCCCTCATCCGGACTCCGATTCGATTGATGTTTTTTTTTGAACTTGGGTATTTTTTCACAAACAATCCAGATCTACAATTAGATTCTGTAGATTTTGCACCAGAATGTACAGATCTTCTCCGCAAACTCGCCACCCCGAAAAAATGTCTGCAACCCAACTGATTTTTAAATCAACAATATCTCCCTCATTCGGACTCTGATTCGACCGATTTTTTTTTGTTGAAATTGGGTATGTTTTTCACAAAAAATCCAGATCTACAATTAGATTTTTCAGATTTTGCATCAAAACGTACAAATCTGATATGAAAACTCGCTGCCCCAAAAAATTCCTGCAAAAATAAAAAAAAAATATTCTCCACTTTGCCCAAGAAAGTGCTCTGATACCACTTGTTATAGATTTGATCTAAAAATATATGATAATAGAAATAAAACCAAGAATAACAAGATATAAATAGATAGAAATGCTTCTTTATTAATCAAACCCTTAAGGTAGGGCAACACCATACATTCACTCCTTAAGGAAGGAGAACACTCCACAAGCCATATGCTTTTTCATACAATATTCCTTGACATCTCTCAATGGGGAGTCTCTAGCCTCTATATAGGCCTCATACATACAATACCATGGGTCATTACGTGGTTCCCTCAATACCATATATCTAATACCATGGGCTTCTTACGTTATTGTTAACTGCTTGTGGTCCCTTACATGATACGGGTTAACCACCTTATTTATTACTATGGCCCATCCCATTATTACATTATTCCCTTGGGTACCTCCCTTTGTACCCCATATTATCCCCCCTAGGTATACTACAGAAATTTAGCCTACAGACTCACCAACTTCATCCATAGAAGTTGTAGTTGAAGAACCCACATCCCCTACTTAAGGAGTTGTATTTCTCTCTTAAACAGGTGAGCAACTCCTAGGGCAGGTGTTAGAGGTGCCTAGTGAGGAAGAGGAAGAATTTTTTTTTGAGATACCATTAGTAAAAGAACTACAAGAAGAAGAATACAACCTTATTGTTGAACCCTACATTAGCTTTGAGGAATCTACAATGGAAGGAGAGGGGGAAGGAGAAGTACACAATTTAGATGGTAAACTTAGGATTGGTGGAGGAAGACGCAGAGGAAGAAATAGAGGATATGGATGAGGTGGTAGAGGTGGAAGGGGAGAACAATGGATTCCATATATTTGATGAAGATACCACAATCACTATGAAAAATATCTCACCTTCTATTCTTCCCAATTTTCATGGATTAAGAAATGAGGATCTTGAGACATTTCTTTTTGAGTTTGAATTATTATGTAGATCCTATGACTCTTTACTTAATACTCAAAATTTGAAATTGTTTCCAGCCACTCTAAAATATGGATCCCTTAAATTGATCATGGGTTTAGGAACACACTTTATTATAACATGGAATGAAATGAATAAAGAATTCCTAGAAAAATACAAAGATTATTGTATGCACCATAACCTTAAGGGTGAAGGGCTAAAATGCACAATTTAGATGAGGAGACATTAAAAAGTCTTTTGCTAAAAACTATAAGATATGAGTGGATTGATCTTCTCAATTTAATGGGCAAAGGATATGTTTCCCAACTATCATGTGATGAAATCTGTGAGTTGTGCAAACATATTTCAAGAGGTAGCGATAGATATGGTAAGAACCCAATAGATCCAGTCATTTCAAGAGTCAACTAATATGCATTTGGAACAATAAGTAGAGAAAAATTAGGCAATTTACTTGATAATTTCAAAACAAATATCCTTGGAAATATTAGTGAACAAATAGATAATCGAAGATACAAAACAAGCAAAAAGATGAGAATGCTGCATTATCTATTTTTTTTCCTAGGTGTAGGAAAAAACATGTTCTAAGAGAATGTCCTCTTGATAGTCTAGAGGTTTGTTCCATATGTGAAAAAAATCATGATACAAAAGAATTTCCCTCAATACCTAGGCTTAAGGTTGTCTTTTAGGATGAATCTGGATCAAGTCAAGCTGAATCACTTTACTTGATTGCTAAAAGACCATGGTAGTCTCAACAATATGGCACATGGTCTCAATACTTAATATCAATCATCTGCACAACCACAGAGAAATTGGAATACATCGATGCCTTGGAAACCTTCGCCACCCCAACCTCAATATACATCTTAGGCACAAATTTAGCAAAATTCTTACGGTAGAAATCCAAAACATCCTCAATTCCAACAACCATATTCTCCATACCAACCTTAGTGATACCCTCCTCAACCTACTCAATCACAATTTCAAACACAACCATCAAATCAACCACTTCCATTACCATCCACTCCATTTCCTCAAAAATCCAATAAACTACATTCTCAACCACTTCCAAATCCAAATAATAAAACCTTAAAAACCCATTTACAATGTTGAGGGTCAAAATTTTCAAGCCCGCATGATAGGCACCCTAGGTCTAAATGATGTCCAACTTAGATCTCATATGGTTTTGCAGAAGAAATCACCACTAGTTGTCATCTAAGAATTTAAGGAGGATACAATTCCTGAAAAATAGGAATCTCTTCATCAAGAAAGGATGCCTCCAAAAGAAGATGTTACTACACAATTAGATGACAACCAAATAAAACCAAATCCTACAATTCCTCTAGAAGAACAACCTTCTGTTTCCTTACAAAATCCTCCTTTTCCTGATAGACTCAAAATTGATAAGGGAGTAGAAAGGAAAATTGTTTTACCTGAATATGATATGCTAAATGAATTGAAAAATATTTGCATCAAAATTCCTTTACTTCAATCTATAAAGGAAATAATTATATTTTCAAAAACAATAAATGAGTTGTGCATTAAAAAATGAGGAATAAAAAAAGAGATGCTAAAAGATTCAATTAGTAGGAAAGATTGCATATATTTATGATGGGGAAACCAATAGTTCAAAAACATCTAGATCTTGATAGTCGTATTGTATAAATCCACATCAATGGTATTGAAATTCCAAACACTTCGATTGATTTAGGAGCAACCATTAATATTATGAGCACGTAAACTATGGACCAATTAAAGCTTCCTAATTGTAGGTTTTAACCCTGTACAAAAATTACTTCACAAAAACAACCTCTCCACATTTTAAACTTCTTACAAAAGATTGTGATTTTGTTTGGAATTCTGACTGCCAGAAAGCATTTGAATCATTGAAGCAAAAAATCACTGAAGCACAAATATTAAGAGGACTGAAGTGGTATCCTCCTTTTCATATGTCAATTGATGCTTCAGATACAACTTTAGGAGCTGTGTTGGGATAGAAAGATCTAAATCCTTATGTTATTTATTATACATGTAAAAATTTGACTCATGCAAAGTTAAATTATAGAGTAAAAGAAAATGAGTTTTTAGCTGTTGTTCATGCCATTAATAAGTTTCAACATGATATCACTGGTTATAAAACTTTCGTTCATAAAAATCATTCTTCTATTAATATTTAATGAATAAACCAATTACTAATGGCATGATTACTAGCTGGCTGTTATTATTACAAGAATTTAATATTACTGTTCTAGATAGGCAAGGAAAAGAAAACACATTTGTTGATTTCCTTTCTAGGATGCAAAATGATAATAATGATTCGCCCATGAAAGATAATTTTCACGATGAATATATTTTTGTAGTTTCTACTAAAACTCGGTTTGTAGATATTGATAACTATTTTGCTACATGAAAGTTTCCCCCACAATTATCAGCCAAAGAAAAGTAGAAATTCAACAAATATAGTGCACCTTAATCATGGATAGAGGGAGAATTGTACCACACTAGGTCTGACTTGATCATCCAAAGATGTGTTTGAGAGGTTGAAGTACATGAGATAGTGAAAGCTTTCCATGGTGAACCATTTGGAGGACACATTTCCGAGAAAATCACTGCTTATAAATTCCTTCGTTTTGGATATTATTTACCTTATATTTTTAAATATGCCAAGAAATATGTCAAAAGATGTGATAGTTTCCTAAGAATGGGAAAACCCATTCCATTAGAAGAGATGCCTCTATATCCTTAGGTACATATGGAGCCTTTTGAAAAATGGGCTCTAGATTTTGTTGGTCCAATCAATCCTCTATCTAAGTAGAAAATTTATATACTTATTTGTACAATTATGTTACAAAATGGATAGAAGCTAAACCAATTCCTTTTGCTACTAAAAATGTTGTAGTTACTTTTCTTTTTGAGGATAATTTTACTCATATTGGTGTCCCAAGGGAAATTATGACAGATCAAGGTACTTAATTCACATCTAAGTTGGTGCAGAAAATAATGGAGCAGTACAAGATGAAACATCAGAAGTCTACTCCATATCATCCACAAGCCAATGGGAAAGTGGAATCTACCAATAAGGCACTTGAAGCAACCCTGACCAAGACTGCACAGTTGCATAAAAGGGATTGGGTAGAAAGGCTTCCAGAGGTACTTTGGGCATACCATACCACATGGAGGAATACTACTAGACACACTCCTTATGATCTTGTCTATGGAAAGAAAGTTTTACTTCCAAATGAATTCCAAGTGGACACTTTCAGAACATTAGCAAAATATGACCCTGATATATCTGAAGCTCAAAAACAAAGGTTAGAACAATTGAACGAGTTATATGAGAGCCAACAAGATGCTGTCCAAAGAAGCAACATAGTCCAACAACAAATATCGAGATGGCATGACAAATTCATCAAAGTTAATAAATTTAAGCCAGGTGATTGGGCTCTTCTTCTTGACTCTAAATTCAAATATTTTCAAGGAAATTTCAGACTTACTAGCTTGGTCCCTATGAGAGATATAGTGTCTTTGATAATGGAGTAGTTAGAATCAAAACAATTGATGAAGAAAATATTACCTTTATTTTTAATAGGTATAGGTTAAAGTTGTATCATAAGACCTTAACAAAAGAGGATTTTGTTAAATATTTGCAATTCAATTATGATTTTAAGTTGGTTGAAAAAGGATATTTTTCTCCTCATCGTCCAACGATATTGTAATCTAAAAAAGAAAGAGAAATAATAACTATAGATATGAAAACCAACATTGTTGGCATATTTATATAGAAAATCTCAACTGAAAAACAAGAATTCTTGGCGATTTATATTTTCATATTCCTTTTCTTTTCCCACTTCCTTTTTATCCCTCCTTTTCTTATAATAATTTTTTCAGGTCTAATCAACATTTTTGAGACCTAGTTTTCTTCAAGCATCATCAAGAGAGTAGAAGTAATAAATATCCATCCCATCAACAACATCAAATTTTTAAAACTAAACAACTACAAAATCTGTGACACTCCACAACCTATTTCAAATTTTGCAACTTACATCAATCTACATATATTCTATACCTAAGGAAGCATTATAGCACTCCATATCTGCAACAAAGAAAAATGCATCATATATCAAGGAGGTATGTTCTTTAAGGTATGCAAATAAAATGATAAATTATTTTTCATTTAAGGAACATTAGATTTATAATCTCATCGAATGATTGTGATATTATAACAACTGAGAAAAATATAGACCGTATAACAATCCTATTCCATCACCTACAATCATAGTCTTATTCTATCATCATATCTCTATATGTCACATAAAGATCTCTCTATTACATGCAAAACCACCTAGATTCTAACAATCCTATAAAAATGGATCTAGGAATCGTGGAAAATTGTTTATGCAAAAGGAGAAGTTTTATTATGAATTGACCACTGCCTTAAGTGATCTTTTTCACTTCTGTCTGACCACCATCAAACCATTCTGCTTTGCCGAACTTCTCTCCATTACCCTTGTCAAGAGAGGAAATTCAAGGCCAAAAATTTCGTTCCATCATGAGTGTAATCCTTATATTATGAGACCAATGGAGTTAAGTTTCTTCAGGCATATCCATGGGTTAGAGACCAATTACAAAAAGTTGGCTGGCTTGGCTTCTTTGAAAAAATTGATGGATATGAGGTAGAAGTGACAAATGAATTTACTCAGGCATTCAATGGAGTAGATGATGAGATAGGGGACATTGAACTGATCATTATAGATTCTATAATGGTAGAGGCAACTTGCTTACCCAGGAACAGAGAGAGTTGGTTCAAAAACAGAAAGATCAAAGAAAGAGAGTGGACACTATTCCTCCAAAATCCAAGTATGGATACTTCCATATTTAGAAAAGGGATACCAGTAACTACATTAAAGACCAAGTGGAGAAATTTGTTGCTAGTCATTCAGAATTTTTTGACTTGTGAAGGCCTATATGGCATAATGTTCTTCTATCATGCTTGACTCTTGATGCACTTCATTGAAGGAAATGAGTTCAACGTACCATATTTTATACCGTGTAGTCTAAAGAAAATGGCCTCTAGTGTGCAGTGAGATTCTAAAACCCTTGATAGCGCCTTGTATCATCACACATTAATTAAAGTTCTTATTGAAGTGAATTTGAGGAGTAAGGGGGAAAATTGGAATTTTTTTTTAGTTCAAAATCATTTTGTAGACGCTACAGAGGAGGAAGTAGTAAAAAAAACTAAAAGTGGTCGATGAAGGATAGTTTCAAACCCTAACCTCGAGCCTGTCAATGAAGAACAAGGTTTGACTATAAATCAAGCAGAACAAATGGCAAATCTACGAGATGAACTAGAGAACAACACTCCCCTTAGTCAATTTTTAGAAAAAGTTAAACCTCAAAATGAAAAGCAAAGGGTTAAAATAAATAAAGCTAGCTCAAGCATTAAGCGTTCTGAAGCAATAAAAGGAACATAGGAAGTGGACAAGGGACAAGGAAAAATACGAAGTTGGGAAACAAGAGGAAAACTATCAAAGAGACAGAGTTGAGGAGTAAACACATTTCTAATCATTTGAATATACAAGCATAATCAAAACCTACTGAAACTATTAATATCAATGCGGAAGATCATAGTGCATATGAAGTAGCAATGTAATAACCATTTTATCAAGCTCCAAGTCCAACAAGGAAGACACATGAAATCGATCCCGTCCAAAAATAGATTTATGACTATGTGGAAACACTGGAGTAGAGGGCACAAAACAAGGTAAATTCTTCTCTACAAAATGAATATGAAGACTTTTTTAAAGAAAAAATTCCTTTGAATGATGACATTCCTCAAAAAAGAAGAAGAAATTGTAGATTCTATGAAACAAGATATATATGAGCTATAAATATTAAACAGACATCTCAAAGAAGAAAATGAGGCAACGAAACTACAAAATGAAATTTTGCGAACTCAAGATGATAGTATGTCATTGAAACTATGCCATTGGTATGAGAAAAACAAGAAACTCATGGCCAACAATAGGATTCTTAGAAACAAATTCAGAGGATTGCAGGGAAGGATCTTAATAGGGAAACCAAGACTAACACTTAATGTTAAGAAGGGGAGCCATAAATTTGGATGTTCTAATCCAAGCTTCAGAAACAATTCAGTAAACATTTTTTTAGCAATTTTGAGGTTTTATTGCATGAGGACATGCAAAATCATCATTGTGGGCGAACGTTGAAGTCCTGAATTGTATTATTTTTTATACCCTTTTACCTTCATCTCCATCCTTTTTTATGATAAGTTTTCTACATTTTCAAGTTAAAAGGTCACTTCAGACATGCTCAGATATAATAAAAGGTATCATTCATTCATGGCTTATAGTCTACTGTTTCCTTATGAAATTTAAATAAAGCATCTCTATAGCTACCGAAATGCACTCATTCTACAACTAACCAAATATTATGTAGTTACAACCATGATTAGACAGGTTCCAACACATTTGAAGAAGAATAAAGGATATAGGTATATGGAAAATGTTCAACACATGGAGATCCACATATTTTGCTGATCTGGAAACTCACAGGGTTTGGAATTTTGATGGTCAAACTAGATGTCAATTATGGTTATAACACTCAACCATTATGCAATGTTTGAAGGTGGAACATGGAATCATCAAGCGAGCATGTGAATGAATGATAGAAGCTTGGAATCAAAATTTATGATATGTCAATATGATATTTTTTCATGATTTTCTCTTCCTATAGCAAATCATGAGAGGCATGATTCATGTTTTGATCTAATTAGTTAGTTGTCAATTATAAACTTAATTCTTGGCTTATAAGTCTTCAAACTTTTATTTGAAAGACACTATAAATAATCCTTGAAACAAGACAATTAGGGACATGTTTTGCTATATAACAACATTCCCATTTCAATTTTTTTATCTTAGTATAAAGATACTAAGTAAGAAATAGGTCCCCTTTAGGATATAAAAAGCAATACAACTTTTGAATAAAATAGATTTTCCATATTTTTCATATAACAATTGCTTTATGAGAATTTGGAACTACTCATCACAAATCACAATTGTTTAAGACCAATAAACATCCATTTGAAAAGTTTTGATGCGACTAAAGTCATCGCAAATCCCTCATCGCGAAGTTTTTATCGAAATATCCATTTATAAAAATACGGTGTGGATATAAATATCACATCTCGCATATCATTAATCCCAAGGAATAACTCATGGCATTTCATTGAAACCTTGCGATGCGATAAGGCTATCGCAATCACATATCACAGATCCACAGGAAAACATTGGAACCACTCCATTGAAACTTTGCGATGCGATATCACTATCACATATCACATTCTCAATAAAAACAAGTAATATAAACTATGAACACGTGCGATATAGGGATAAATCAATTATAAAGAAAAAAACATGATTTTCCAAGTTTGAAAAGGAAATGTGCCATCTCCACATGCCATCTCACCACTCATCGCAATCGCAACAATACGAAGAATTCTTTTGAGAAGGCGCTTGTAACTCCCGATTTGCGATATGTGATAGTTCCACAAAGATTAAAATAATGCAATCGCTAATCGCAAATCGCAGAGTCACAACACCTGTTCTAAAAGGACCACTGGAAAACTTGCGATGCGACATATATTACTTCGACATTAAATTTTCATGTTATGAAGTTATGGTAAAGCATTAAGGGGCAGTTATGGTTACAACCCTTTAAGGATTTCATCCGTGGGGACTATGTACAATGTGAGATCTTTTTCATCTAATGCACATAACTGCTTTTAGTCTACAATTTGTTGTATTATATCCTCTTGAAGTTTTTTGCCTATCACGCACCTCTTTCTCATTTTGCAGTGTTAATCCAGAATCACACAGGTAGTCAAGATGTCTAAGAAATCTTGAAAGGAAAAGGTTCCCATTATAGTGGAAGAAGGATAATAAAATTGGTGTTAATCTTAGATACTATCTATCAAGGCCTTGGTAAGATCTCATGGGAAGGCATATATGATTTTCTTGAAGGTGAAAATCCAAAGGAGATAGAAGAAGAAGCAACAACTGATGGAACTGATGAAACAGAAAACACGCTCAATGATTTGGCCAACTCTTTCCTCCATAGAATAGAAACCTGTGCAGAAGTTTTACCATATAATGATCTAGTGAGATGGGTAATTGAGAGCATTAATATAATGGACAAAGCTTTCTTCATAGCTGATGGAAGGATGTTCAGATCATTCAAACCTGAAGATGTCAAGAGAATGTATCACTTGCCTAATCCCTAGCGACACTACAACAAAGCATTCCTGGATGCTTTGGCCAAGGAAAATGACATTGAATCAGACCTTATCAAGCAATGGAGACATTTTCCTAACAAGCACAAATATGAATCATCTGGTATGTATTCTGTAAACTCCTTGGCATCTCCATATTGTTATGCTACTGTTATGATGTGTAGACTCTTCGGAAGCCCTGCTTCTGCTAGATTTTCCATTGAGATGGTTCCATTGATAGAAGTAGTGATAAACTCGTTTGTCATGGACTGGGCAACTATCCTATCAGACAAAATAGCTAGTCAAATACTAGATTATAGAAAGAATAGATTTGTCACTACCCGAGTCGTGCCCCCATTCCATATGAGTGCTTACATAATGGACACAATTTGTTTCAATTCTGACTTTCCCATCCTAGGTTGGAAATGGACTCTTCAAGATCCAACCCCCATTCATATTTATCATAAGTACTTATGGAAGTCTAAATACAAGAATCATTTATACAGGATTTTCCATGGTTTCATTTTACCTGTCCATCAAGCTGTCTTTAATAAACCTACTCCTCGGCTGTCTGACGAAGCTAGCATCGATTTAACCTCAATCGGTAGTTGGTTCGGGGAGGATAAGTTCACCTATATTATGGTTTTTGGCAATATTATAGATCCTCATGTCATTCTGCTTTACATTCTAGATAAGCTATTAGCTAGGGAAGTAGCATACCAGATAGTGGAAAAAGGAATGTCTAGAAACCTTAAAGAATCTAAGAAACAATTGTGGCATCCCTTTCCCCTCCGTTGCAGCACCTACACATTGCATGATTTTAAACATGTCAAGGAAAATCAGAGAAAACAAAGGATTTGATTCTAGTGTTATCCCTAAAAGACAATACGATCCAAATAAGGTTGCTTTCAATTTTGTTTTTGCTAAAGCAAGATTTGTACCTTCTATTCACATTAAACAAAAAGGATTACATACATATAATACAGTCACTCAGAAGAACTCAGGGACAAAGAAAAGCCCAGGGTTTGGGTCAGTGAGCCAAAGAATTAATTGATGAGCCAAGGCCTCACAACCCTGACTAAAAAGAGATGTATATTGCTCTGCTACAACGGAGCGAAGGAACCGGACCTTAAAATAAATTATCAACCAAGCTACTCAGATTTCAGGTCTGAAAAGGTGAATAAATAATGCACAAATGGTTTACTCAAAAATCATTGATACCCACCATGTAGCTGAACAAGAATGGACGATAATACTGAAGCATGACTTTACTCGGGCCCACCACCATGCACATCGAACCTGGGCCGTTGATCTACCTCTCAAGATCCAATGGCTGGTAAACATATCAGATGGAGAATAAGCCTGGAGAATAATCGTCCGATAAGGGCGGTATTCTCTCTCCAACTAGGGCCACGTGTTGCATGTTGAGTGGCATCGGGCGCAAATCTAAGAAACCACTTCTGTCTTTGAGAGCCTCCGATAAGGCGAAACCACCATGGGGGCATAATGATTCTAACCTAAGCCCATCAATTTGTGATTAAATCTCCACCCTTGATCCTTAGTCCATTGATCTGGTCTGATGCTAATTATCTCCATTTTTGGGATTCTTTCCATTCAGCCTCCCGAAAACCTGTAGACCAACCACGCCGGTTCACTGTGACCATAGCCAACAGTACTATACCTATGGTGGGAATCTTCTGTTCCTTCCAACTAAAGATTCTTCACCCCCTCTTCCCTCCGTGCTAAACTGGGTTGAACTATGAATGTAGAAGGTTTTGAAAAATTTCTCAAGCTGCGGCTCATCTCCCCCCCACAAAGTCTATCTCTGGGCTGATCTAGACTGATAAAACTAAAAAAGGTTTGCATGTCACTTACAAAAAAACCTCTAGAAAACTACTTCATGTTGGTAGTGTGTCCACAAAACCCAGCCTTTGCTATTGCTGACATGCTCTGTTCTGATGAATCTCTCAGTACTCATTCACCTAGTTGAGACATTCATCCCTCAATCTACGCTGAGGAACATCTTGCCATTTGTACTGGAAACTTCTTTTAGTGCAGAAAGCACCTTGATTGGCAAGTAAGTCCACCAGCTTATTGGCCGTCCTGTGCACATGAGTGAAACTTAAGGTTCTCATATCTTGAAGGTGGAGATAGATTCTTTGATAGACCTGAAGTAGCCTCTAATGTCTTGAGACCTTTTCTGGAGCCTAACCACAACAGAGTCTCTTGACTGAATTAATGATCAGCTCAGAATCTGCTTCAATTATGACATTCTGAAGATTGTCATTCTTTAGGATTTCTAAACATTGCTCTAGAGCCATTAGCTCCGCCATATTGTTTGTGTCTCTTCCCAAATTGAAATGAAAAATGTACTGTATGCAGCCCATCTCATCCCTTATCACCCCACCATAACTAGCCATACCCTGATTTCCCTTAGAGGCTCCATCTATGTTACATTTCATGAATAAATGATGGGGAGGATTCTAGAAATATTTATCCGTGACCAGTTGTTTTACCAACTTGTTCTTGCCCTGAGGAATAAGCCCATGCATTCCCAATTGTAGAAGTATCTGCACCTTCGCATTTGAAGGTTGATTTTCAGGGGGGGTTTGCATTAAAGTTCTAATCGTCTCCTTGAGTTGTCTTAAAATTTGTTCCAAGATGCACTGAGAGGATTTTTTTTTTTGTTTTCGAAAATTTTGTTGTTGCATTATTTCCAGACGTCCCATATTAGGAAGCTTGGAGTTAAAGCCCAAGCTTTGTTAATCGTTTCATGACCAAAGAAGTTTCTCCGCTAGTTGCTGAGGGTTGGTGTTGCTTCCTCTGTCTCTATCCGTTTGTCTAAATATTAAGGCAATACCATCCCATAACGAGGAGGTGAATATGTAGGTGTTGAGAAGGTGCTCCATTGTCTCCTCTTGTGATTCACACAACTGGCATCTGGATGGGCCCAAAACGCCCCTTTTCCGAATATTCTCCCATGTCAGAATTTTCTTATGATGTATCAGCCACATGAATAGTTTGGTTTTCATCCATCCTTGATGCTTCCAGAGATCCTTTGCAGACCCAATCTAGCTTTGTGGAATCAAGCTTAATGGCTATGTGTTATGCCTCTTTAAGGTTAAAGGTGACTTCATTATTATTTCCCCATGTTAGTTGGTCAAGATCATCTGAGATCAGAATCTTTGTTTGATCCAGAATGTCAGTTAGAGCATCAGCTTCTTCTTTCAAGGGGTTGCTATCCCTGTATTCCATTTTTTGCCAGGTTCTCAATTTTCCTTTGCTGTTGGTTTGGTCCCAAAAATCCTTTACTCGGAGTAATCCTTTGGTGTCAGTATCATTTTTGAGAGCCATAAAGTCCTCCCTTAACAACTTGGGTTCCTGTTGCCATTTATCCTCCCAAAACCAAGCCAGGTCTCCCGCTTTTATTTCCCAGAAGCTATTCTTCTGAACTATGCCTATGTTCTCCCAAGGTTTGTTCCACATGTGGGAGCCTTTTATTATGCCTGACATTCTTATGTGGTCCTTGTTTTGCCAATTACTTGCATATTTCTGTTTCCAAATCTGAGCCCAAGGAGCATTTACTTCTTTTATCCATCTCCACCATAATTTAGCCCCCAAAACTTTATTAGCACTTCCGGATCATCCAGTCCTAAACCTCTGTGGTTTTTGGGCTTACAAATTTTTTTCCAGGTAACCAAGGCCCATTTCTTGTTTTCCTCCGCTTTGCCCCAAAGAGCATCTCATTGTATATGCCTACAATGTTGCATAAATCCTTTTGGAGTTGGAAGGGCTGAAAACATGAAGATGGGGATTGTTTGAGGGACAACTTTTGTAAGTATCAGTCGTCCCGCCAAGTTTAAAGCTCTATTTGTCCATATACGAGTCTTGTCCTGTAGCTTGTTGATTACGAGTTCCCAAATAGTCTTGTTCATAGGTTTTTCTGTGAGTGGTACTCCCAGATATTTGGAAGGTAACATATCTTTTTGAAATCCTAGAATTCTGGAGATATTACGCTAAATAGAAATGTGAGTATTGAAAAAGAAAATTTTTGATTTGGAGAGGCTTACCTATGTACCTGCCACCATAGCAAAGTCACTCAGGATTTGTTTGAAAGCTTGAGCTTCTTTGAGCGCAGGAATTCCCTGTAGCATGGTATCATCTACAAATTGCTGGTGGGTCAAAGCCTGCCCATTCCCTAAAAGATTGATACCTTGGATCTTACCCGATTCTTTAGCTGATTTGATGGCTCATCCAAGCCCTTCCATCATAAGAATGAAGAGAAAGGGTGAGAGAGGGTCTCCCTGCCTTAGGCCTCTTGAAGGTTTAAAGGTCTTAGAAGGATAACCATTTACTAGAATTGAGAAACTAGAGGAAGTCACCAGGGCCATTACCCATCTTACCCAGTTGTGGTCAAATCCAAAAGCTAGAAGGACCTTCCTGATGTAGGTCCAATTTAACTTATCATAAGCCTTTTCAAGGTCCAATTGCATAATCATTCCTGTCTGCCTTGTACTCATCAATGAGTGAATCACCTCATGCACTTGAATGCTATTATTGAGAATTTTTCTACCCTCCACATATCCCGTTTGCTCCACAAAATCCAGACTAGGAAGAATGGGTTTAAGTTTGTTGGAAATGATTTTGGATATTATCTTATATACCACATTACATAAAGCTATAGGTCTGAATCTATCCAGTATAATAGCATTATCCTATTTGGGAATCAAGGAAATGAAGGATGTATTGAGTGCTTGCAATACAATCCTATTATTCTTGGAGTCCTCCACCACCTTTAGAATATCTTGCTTGACAATACTCCAACATGCTTTGAATAAATCTACATTGAAGCCATCCGGGCCTGGTGCTTTCCCATTTTGCATTTCTTTGATTACTTCACCAACCTCCTCTTCATTCACCAACCTATGAAGGTTATAATTATCTTCTCTTGTTACTAGCTTCAGAATGTGCCTTGTGAAGTCTTTGATGAATTGTGATCTATCCAAGAGTAGTTCCTATGTTATGCTTTGAAAATGTTGAACCAATACAACTTCTATTTCTTTATGGGTATTGAGATGTTGGCCTATGGAGTCCTTGATCGTAGAGATTTTGTTGTGAGACCTGTGTTCCATTGTAGATCTGTGAAAAAACATTGTGTTTCTCTCCCCTTCTTTTAGCCATTGAACTCTAGATTTTTGTCTCCAAAATATTTCATCTTGTTTGCATAAGTCGTCCCACTCTTGTTGATGCTTATTGGCTTGTGCATTTATTTCTCCATCAAAGCCATGTATGATAAGGCTTTGATTAATTTCTTGCATTTTTCTTTCAACAACTTTTTTCGCTTCAAAAATATTGCCAAACTAATTCTTATTCCAATATTTGAGCCTGAGTTTGATATGATTCAATTGTTTGTGTAATAGAAACATGTTTGTCCCCTGGATCTGTAGATATTATTTCCACCATTTTTCAATGTTTCTCACAAATTCTGGATGGGTAAGCCAGATATTTTCAAACCTAAAAGGTCTGTTCTTTGGGTTTCCAATGCCGGTCACCTCAAATTGAACTAGCCAATGGTCCAAGCCACCAAAGGGGAGAATTCACATTGTCATATCAAGGCTTGTGAGCATGAGGTCCTTTGAGATAATGAATCTATCTAACTTAGAGGCTACTTGATACCCTCCTCCTCTTTTATTGTTCCAGGTATAGATGCCGTTGCTTGTATCGGTATCAACTAGCTTCATGTTTTCTATAAAATTTTGAAATGTTGTAGAGTCTCTACTTAGTGTTCTGGTGCCACCTTCTTTTTCCGACAGGGATTTGATCATGTTAAAGTCCCTGCCCAGAATCCATGGTATTCCTGAATGTCGATCTCTAAGATCTTATAGAGAAGTGAGAAATCTGAGTTTTCCTTCAAGTCTCTGAGGGCCATAAACGTTTGTGATTAGGTAAATCTCCCTATCTCCCATAGGCTGAATAGCCACTGATTAATAATTTCTAGATGCCTCAACATCCACTATTTCAATCTTTTGGGGGTTCCAAAGTGTGAGAATGCCACTTGCAGTTTTGTCTGCCTTGACTTCTAGAAATTCATATTTATTGAGCCATTCGCTATTTCTCTTATTTTTTGAATTGAACATTTAGTTTCTTTGATGAAAATCATATTTGGAGTTTCTTGTTTTATTCTATTGTTAAGATTCCTTTGCTTCCTTACTTTGTAAAGAAGTAACTGGTTAGATATTTCATCTTACCTGAATCTATCACCATTTTACCACATTCTATTAGCAGCTCATTTTGTTTCTTTCTGCCCCTTTTCCTCCCTGGGTTTCTGGGCGCGAGTCCTGATGTGGTTTTCAAGGTTTTCACCCCTTGATTGTCCTGTCTTTTGAGGTTTCTTTTCCCTCCCATCCCTTTAGCCTGGGTTACAAAAATAGCTGTTGGACTCTATTAAACTCCTCTTGAGGTAATGAATCCATGCCTTCCATGGTACCATGTTTCAGGAATATTTCCAGATCTAGATGTTCTCTTTCGAGAATACCTGCATCTCATGATCCTTTGTTTCCACCTCACTCGGGGTCATTTCTTGATCCATTTCAAGTTCCATGTTGCTCAGCATAGTCTCATTTTGTAGGTTAATATCCAGTGTCTTCCCTCTATTTACTTTCTCTTCCTCCTCCCCTGGGCTGTCCTCCATAGCCTGAGTTTCCTTTGTTATCTCTTCCTCTTCTTCTAGAATCTTGTATCTGTTCTGACTTGTCTGTTTCTCCTCTAGGTTGTTTTTTTTTGTACCTTCTTCCCTCCTTTTCCTCTACTTCCCACTTTATGAAAGTTCTTAGTTTCTTTCCCTAGTGGACCCTTACTTCTGCTCTCTGTAATGTTAAGAGAGCAATCCATAAATAGATGCCCATGTTCATGGAATTTGTAACATCTAAAGGGAACATGTTCATAATCCACTATTTTCACCCATTCTTCATCAAAAACTTCCAGGATCACTTCATCCAGTAGGGCTCCAGAGAGATTCATCTCCACACATATACAGGCAAAGGAGGTATACTTTCCCCTTCTAGTTAATTCAGATATTTTAACAAACTGCCATAATTTATTACCTATTGCTGATAAAGATTCTAGTTTCCAGTAGTCAAGTTGTAAGGAATAGAGTTTTACTCAAACCGGGACCAAAGTGAAAGTTTGTCGCTTCGAGACAAAATTCATCATCCAAGGCCGCATGTAGAGGCTTGCAGCTGCATAGAAGTAGGGCCCTCCTTCAAACACTCTGTCTTTATCTTCTATGTTGGTAAAGACTACAGTAAAGAAACCCTTTGACCCAAGATGCAGGTCTATATCCCCTTTAGGTTTCCAGTGATATTTAATCCACGCCTGTAGCGCCTTTTATGTGGGCCGTAGCCCCATGAATTTACAAATGATAGCATAAGTCTTCATGTGATCCTTATGTGCCTGCAATGCTAGATCACTTAATACCACTCTGGGTATGACAATGGTTTTAGGCTTACATGGACCATCCTGTCTTTTGTTATCTTCTTCCTACTTCTTGTCCTCTTCTCCTTTTTTCCTTCTTCTGTCTTCCTCCCTCCTGTCATTCTACTCCTGTGTGTCATTGTTGTTTCGCTTCCCTTCTCCTGAAAGACCTTTTTCAACCTCCAGTAGTTTCTTGCCACGATTCGAGACTGCCTCGCTGTAGGAGGGAGTGGATCTCCCCCCTTTACCTCCCTCCATGGCATTCAATTCTTGCTTAATTTCTGTAAACCCTAGCTCTTACTAGTCGTCACTCCTCAGTCCCTCATCCAGAGCCTCCCTAGATTTCATTTTTTCAATCAAGGTTGCTTTCAATTTCACCACTCATGTGAAAATTAGTAAATTCATACATGAGAATGATGAGTTTGATGACTTATTTACTTCAGCAGAGTTATTCTTAACAGTAAGTCATCTGGAAAGATTCAAATTGGGAGCTGAGAAAATGGACAAATTCATGGAATACAGGACACAAAGGTTACTGAAAATACCTCTAGATTTGTTAAGTACTACACCAATCATTCTGCAGGTAGAACACAGCGGAGAGCAGGTAATTGAGAAGGTTTCTGAAGAAGTAGAGACAAGTGATAAGGCCAGTGAGTTGCTAAGCACTGATGTACATATCGATCCCATATTGATTAAAGAATGGGATCAATTTGATCAACAGATCAAAAGCTAAAATGATCCTCAAAACATTATCACATCAACATCTCCCGAAACACAATGACCCATTATTCATGATATTGTGATTGAAGGGACACCCAACAAAGACACAACTCAAAAAGAGATAGAAATAATCCCTGAAAATCCTTTAGGAGAGATTACACTGAATATCAAGGAGATTCCACCCTTGGATGTGTTTTATAGCCCAAAACACAGGGCTGTAGTCAAGAGGTAGAGGAAAAAGAGGAAAATAGATCAAACATCATCCACAACTCCTCAATCTGAATTTATGAATGTCATATGGAAAGATTCAGACGTCAATCCTTCTGAGGATTTGACTAAGTTATCTCAATTTGCAGGTGCATACACAACTGCTACAATTGATAAGGCAATTGAAGTGAATCAATTGATCAAAGAAAGGATCAAAAGATTAATCAACTTGAAGACCAGTTGGTAGCGGAGTAGCAAAAGGTTAATTAGCTTGAGGAACAACTAACAACATAAAAATAGAAAATTGACCAGTAGGCCATTCAGAGACAACACCAATTGTCTCAAGAGCTTGAGAAGCTTAAAATTACACATCAATAAGAAATTATGTCTAAAGAAGAGAAAATCACACAACTACAATTCTCCTTGGGACAATTCAAAGATTATCCCAAGATTGAAGAGTTCAAAAAGGAAGCCTTAGAGACAAATAAGGTTTTATCTCAAAAACTGAATCTACTATGCCAGAAGATATCTTTTATTGATCCATTATGCATCATAACGACATCACTGATTGACCAAGCAGTTAATACCAGGTTAGAATTTGAAGATGCGGATGATAAAGTCACAAATTTTCTCTCCTAGCAAAGCACAGAAGATGGAAGAGCTGCTAACTTACCTCTGATTGAAGAGTCTCATAAAGAGATATTGTTTTCGGAATGGGAAACACAGTTGATAAAAGCAAAAAGAGCTATCTCCAGGGCTATGGCTATAATGAATAATGTTATTGAGTTGGTAAATGATAACTTATATGGTGCCAATTTAATTCCTAATTGTTCCCCATGAAAACTTCCAAAGGTGAAAGTTTTAGAGAAGCAATGGAAGCAAGATGTGGACACCAAGGAAGAGTGGCTTAACATAATACAAGGTCTTAAATGGGATGCACATTGGTCCTTTCTGGTCAAGCCGCATAGCCAACAAATGACTATCAAATGCCTTATTGATGCCATTAATCGCATGATGCCCAGGTTCTCAGATCCCACATACATAGGACAGTTACACTCCAAGATGAGTCATCCTCCAAAGATCCAAAGAATGCTCTCAATTTGTCGGTTTAAGTTGCAAGAGAAAGCCTAGATGCGATGAATCTCTTCAAATCTTATTTGAAATAGAATCCCATATTTTGATAAAGGCAGTTCCAACAACTATCAACAATTTTTATGGACAATTTGTTTTTAATTTTACTATAACGACCCCTTCATGTCACTTGAGAAAGGGTCCTCAATTTGTATAAAAGTAGACTTGAGAAGTTTGCACTTCTACACTTCTTAATTTATTTTTTATAAGCCGTGGATTGAGGTTCAAACTTTTTGTGAAAGAGATTCATAAAGAATCTTTGTATCTCCTTGGAGTTTACAGAATAAGAAGATTGAACTAGAGTGTTACTTGCATAAATGATATTTAAATGAAATTGGTACTTCTATCATTGTTTTTTTGTCTTGTTTTGTGTAATTAACATTCCATTAATTTGCTATTGTTGATGTATTCACATGTTCACAAACAACTCTGTATTATTTCACTTCTGAATGATTTAGAATTGTTATATTATATACATATGTCAGCAATAAATATTAGTATGTTATGCGATATGTTTTCATATATATTTTTTTAAATTTCTTAAACAAAGCTATCATTATTTAAATATATATTTCAGTAGATAAATAAATAATCTATATTATTATTTGTCTGGTAGGAATCATCAAGAATCGCATTATTATGAGATCACCTGGTTTATATAGATATATCTGTAATTTTAGAGCTTATAGATTAAACCACCTATCATATTTTTACATAATCAAAACACCCATTCATCAAATCATACTTTATTGGGAAATTGGTCCCATAATATCCAGTCGGAACCACCATACCAAATGCATAAGGAGCTGCACTATGGTCCGAATCGGGTGGTTATCCCCCAATGTGGGTGCTACAATTTTAGAGGCATCAACATTTTTGGCACTAGAAGGAGGGCCAAACTGTGAATGAAGAGTAAATATAAATCTACAGGCCATTCCAAGAGTAATTCCCCCTCACCATCACCTCCAACTTATCCTTCTCATTTTAAATCCCCTATTCCTAAGCCAGAAGTTGAAAATAAAAATATAAAACCCACTGCTGAAATCCTAAATGTGCCAAACAATTCTTCTCCTGAACCTCTTGAAGTACAATCTTTGATTCATAAACTCTAGGGGATCTAATTATCCAAAGAAGAGTCTGAGTTATCTGAAGGCAGTGTTACTTCCCAATATATCCCATCCCAGCCGCTTACTAGGGCAAAGAGTAAAAGGCTTGGCATTCCACCAGTTGAATTCCCTTTACCAAGTCGAAAAAGGGCTACAAAGACACCATCAGAATCTCACAGTGAGACTTTGTCCTCCTCATCATCCATTCGCTCCATACCATTGCAAGGTCATCCATCCATTTCCCAACTTCAGATCATAGTCCAAAAAGGTACGAAACTTCAACATCCTCTACCCAATAATTTTCAACTCCTTCATCACCATCTTCTACTATTAGCTCAACGATGGAACATAATCAACCTCAACCAAGGCCATGGACCAACCCAGGAGCTATCAAAATGCCTACTCCTTTGACCCAATTGCCAGCACATCCTGAAAAATGGCCACCTAAATTAAATACTGACAATGGCCTATTAGTAGAAGAATACATAAACAATTTCATGTTATCAATTAACTTGTTGGAGTAACAGAAGAAGATGTTGTTGTTAGACTATTTCCATACACTCTACAAGGAGCAGTAGGATCATGGTACTTTTCATTACCACCAAGTTCTATCAATAGCTGGGATGCTTTCCAAGAGAAATTTTTAACTAAGTTTGGAGACGATAGGTCTACAACAACTTTTATTAATGACCTCTCTAACCTGAAAGCCGAATCAAAAGAACCCATTAAGGACTTCAAATCATGCTCCAATAAGTTGTTGAATAAAATACCTATGGTATCTAAGCCTAGTGAAGAGATCTGAAATGAATGGTACATTTCTGCTCTTCCTTCAAACATAGCCATCTTCGTTGATAGGGCTACCAAACCAACATTAGCAGAAAATATGAAGGAAGCAATAATTGTTGAAAAACACATCCTTTCTTTGGAAAAGAAAACCACTTTAGAAGAAAGGAAATCAAAGAAAGTTACCTTTAGAGATTATTCAAAGAAGAAGGAAACCAAGGATCCATATGATATGAAAGGCTTACAAAAAGTTCTTAAAACTATGTCTAATGAAATGGTTGAAATAAAAAAGCAAGTAGCTGAAACTTCTACAAAAATACCATTTAGGAACTTTAAAAGAAATCAACCTACTGATCCCAAACCACCCAATGCCATATCTAATGCAGAATCTGACCTGGATTATGATGAAGAAGAAGATACAGTTTTATCAACTGAAGAAACAGAAGAAGATGAAACAATTGAATGTCATGGAATGTGGGACTTTATCTTACCCAACTCTGATAATGAAAGTGAATAGGAAGCTCTTTTAGTAAATACCAGAAGTAAAAGTATAGTAGAGCCTAGTCAAGCAAATCAAAAGAAGAAAAACTCAAACCCCGTTACTAAAGAGAAAGTTCCCACAAAGAAAGCTCCAGTTGTATCTTCCCACAATCAACCATCATCCTCCAACGCTCCCTCATCATATAAAACCCTAGTAGTTTCGGATTCCATGGATTATAACATTGTGGAAGATGTGAAGAAGACTCGAGAAAATATTTCACTGCATGAACCGAGCAAGCTCAAACATCAACAAAATTTGCTGCTTAAAGAATTAAATGCGGTACCTTCTTCTCCTCTTCCAACTAGTGTATTATCAAAGGTTGCTAGAGGATTAGGTAAGCCACCATTTGATAAGGTAGATGCTACTGATGCCATTTTGATTGGGGATAGGTCAAATTCTCATACTCCTCCTTTTCTCTTGACTTATGAGATCTATAGTAGAAATTTGCATAACGGCTTGATTGATTTAGGGGCTTCATCAAATATAATGCCAACATCAGTTTGCTCCAAATTAAATATTGAACCTCAAAAATATGCAGTTCATATATTTCAACTAGATCGAACTAATGTTCAAGTTTTAGGAGAAATAAATTCATTTACTATCAGATTATCTGCTAATCCCAGGGTTGTCCAAAGAATTGATATATTAATTGCTGACATCCTTGAGTTTTATGGTTTGATCCTTAGCAAAGATTGGTTTGAGAAACTTCATGGTTATATTTCAATTGATTGGTCTCACATGTGGCTTCCCTATAATGGGAAACCAAATCAAATCAAAATTGATCACGAAAAACATTTGACTCTCACAGTAACTGATTTTGAAGAAGAAAATCAACCCGTAGCCTTCAATAATAACATTCTTGGAAATTATTTGGCTGAATCATTTTTTGAGAATTTCAATGCCGATTAATCCCCGTTTCCTGTTAATAGTGTGAGATCACAAGTTGAAAATTTCTCCAGTACAGATACTTCTAAGTGTGTTAGTGTTGCAAATTAACTTGTAGATAAACATGTAAATAAGTATTTATTTTGGTCTTTGTATTTTGATGGATCTAAATCTAATGACAGTGCAGAGGCAGGATGTATTTTAGTCAGTCTTGAAGGAGAAAAAATGATGCTATCATGTAGATTATAATTTGAATGTACCAACAATACTACAAAATATGAAGCATTGATTGAAAGTCTCTATAAAGTAATAGGCCTGAATATCCAATATCTTAAAGTATTTGGTGATTTTGAAATTTTCATTAAACAAGTGAGAAATACTATCCATTGTCTTTTAGGGCATCTAAAACATTATCAATCGCTTGTTCAAGATCTCATAACTCATTTTCTGGCATTTGACATTTCTCCTATTCCTAGATCACAGAATGCAACAACAGATCTTCTGGCTAATGTTGCTTCTAAACTCCTTCCATCTGAAGATTATAGTCTAGATAGATTTTCTATTGAATTAATTTTTCGACCATCTGTCCCAGATAATGTTACCAATTGGCGTGTGTTCAACCATGATGAGGATATCTTAAATTTCTTGACATCTGAAGGATCTTATGTCGAACAAATTATCGATGAAAGCAATCATGATCTTCAATTAAAGCATAGACTCAATGAAATCCTATTCCTAAATCTGTGGTCAAGCTAGAAGATCTTAATGATATTAAGGATAGATTCGAAAAGGTCACTAATGCAAAAATTCAAAGTTCAACTTTAAGGTTTGAATGAGTAAATCTTGGCATTGATGCCAAAGCACAAAATATCAATCTTGGACTTGGACTTTCATCACCTGAAAGATTTGCTTTCATCAGTTTATTGAAGAAATAAAAAAATATTTTTGCTTGGAATTATGAAGATTTGAAAACTTATGATACCTCTATCATTCAACACACAACACCAATGATTTTTGATGAGAAACCTGTACAACAAAAACTAAGGAAGATTCACCCAAATCTTGAAAGCCAAATCAAAGTAGAGTTGAATAAACTCCTTAAAGCCAAAATAATATTTCCTGTCAGACATTCTAAATGGGTCTCAAATTTAGTACCTATGAGGAAAAATAATGGTGATATTAGGATTTGCATATATTTTAGAAATCTCAACAAAGCATGTCAGAAAGATAATTTCCATTACCAACAATGGAGCAGATACTTCTATTAGTAGCAGGATCAGAGTTAATGTCTTTTCTTGATGGTTTTTCAGGATATAATCAGATCTTGGTACATCCAGATGATAGATTAAAGACAACATTCAGAACCAAATGGGGAACATATGCTTATCATAAAATGCCTTTTGGTTTGATAAATGCTGGAGCTACTTTCCAAAGAGATATGGACATAGCTTTCAAAGGTTTGATCAATAGGACAGTCATTGTTTACTTAGATGATATACCTGTCTATTCTAAGAAAAAGAGCAATCATTTACATGATTTAAAGCAGATCTTTGAACATTGCAAAAAATATGGGATTTCCTTAAATCCAAAGAAATCATTCTTTGCTCTTGATGAAGGTAAACTTTTAGGGTTTATTGTATCCAAAAATGGCATATACATTGATCCTGATAGGATAAAAGAAATTTCTGATATTCCTTTGCCACATAATAAGAAGTCTATGCAATGATTCTTGGGATAGATAAATTTGTAAAAAGTTTTGTTCCTAATTTTTCTCATATTGTTTTATCCTTAAAATCCATGATTAAGAAAAATTCAATCTTCAAATGGGGACACAACAAAAAAGAGGCTTTTGACTCGATCAAACAAGTGATCATTGATGCTCCTGCATTAAGTACTCCAAATTTTTCTAGCCAGTTTATTTTGTATACTTTGGCCACTGAAACATCTTATGCTGATGTTTTGACACAAATCAACGATCAACAAGTAGAAGCACCAATATCATTGTTTAGTTCTAATTTGCAGGGTGCTGAGCTAGTTATTCTGAAGTTGAAAAACAAGCATTCATTGTGTTTAAGTTTGTTAAACATTTTAGACCATTCCTCCTAAAAACACACACTAAAGTAATAGTTCCATTCCCTACAGTGAGTCAATTGCTAGTTCAAAGAGAAGTAGGAGAGAAAAGAGCTAACTGGGTAACAACCTTACAAGAGTATGATATTCATACTAAACCAGTGAAAATTGTTATAGGGCAAGGTTTTTGCAGGTTATTGGCAGGAGCTTCCAATATACTAGATCATGAAGACTCAGATAGTACTGCACAAGTAAACGAGATAAGTATCATTGGTTCTGAATCTCAATATGCTGATCTGATCTTTTACTTAAAAAATGGATATGCTCCCTCTGAATTCAGCTACAAAAAAAAACATGCCTTAAGGTTAAAAGCCAAACACTATGAAATCATTGATGATGTGTTATTCAAAAGAAATTATGATTCTGTTCTATTAAGATGCCTTGAAAATTTGAAGTGCAGAAGGTTTTGCAAGAACTACATGATGGCCCAACAGGTGGAAATTTTGGAGGAGACAATACAACCCACAAAAAACTACATGCTGGGTATTATTGGTCGGCTTTGTTCAAATATGCCCATGACTATGTGAGGAAATGTAAGATATGCCAAACTACTATCGGAAGACAAAGGAAACCAACTTTTCCTTTACAACCAGTCAACATTGAGCAACCATTTGAACAGTTGGGGCTTGATATTATAGGAGAGATCGTTCCACATTCTTCCAAGCAACACAAATACATCCTCATAGCCACAAACTACTTCAAAAAATGGTTAGAAGCAATTCCATTAAAGGTAGCCAATTCTGATGCGATTATTGAATTTATTGATCAGTTCATCATTACAAGGTTTGGTTTACCTAACGTGCTTATCTTTGACAATGCATCTTATTTTTATGGAAATAATATAGTTGAATTTGCTCTTAATAGAGGTTTTAAGTTAAAATACTTTGCAAATTACTATCATCAAGGAAATGGCTTAAGAGAGTCAACTAACGAGAATCTCATCAGGATTATTAAAAGAATTGTTGAGAAAAACCAAAAGAATTGGCATAAACCTTTAATATTTGCATTATGGGCAGATCGTATAACTCATAAGGCCTTAATAGGTACTTCTCCTTTTAACTTAGTGTATGGGAAAGAAGCTGTAATTCCACCAAATTTAGCCCTCCCATCTTTATCCCTAGTACAATTTATTGAAGAAACGCCTTCTTCCTCTATTCAATTAAGGTTTGATCAAATTATTAAATTGGATGAGGAAAGAGAAAGGCCAAAATTACTCATGCTAAACATCAACAAGTCATTAAATCTTCTTTTGATGCAAGTTTTGCTAGCTCAAAAACATTACAGATAGGTGATCTCATTTTGAAATGGGACAAAGCACATGAAGACAAAGGTAAGCATACCAAATTTTAGAAGATGTGGCTTGGACCATTTCAGATCATTGAAAAGATACGCTCATCAACGTTTCTACTGCAAGAGCTATCGTGAAAGAGAGATTCTCTTCGTGTGAATGGGCCTATCTTAAAGAAATTTTTTTCCTAAGGAGGTAACCCCTTCTTACCTTACATATTCTTTATGCAAATCGTGGTTTCTTTTAGAAATAAGGTTTTAAATAGTCTATCATTGGCTTTCTACTATTGAGAAGCTCTTTGAAAGAATATTGTGAATACTTGCTTTTAAAAAATAGAAACTTTTAAGGAAATGATTACAATTTTGGAATTTGGATTAAAAACAGAAAACTCTGAAATCCTCTTTAAATTTGTGAAATCTTTGAAACCTTGAAAACACAGTAAATCATTTTGAGGGTTATCAGTTGAGAAAGGTTATTTATAAAAAAAAGTAAAGACTTTCTCCAACTAAGCATCTAAACCTCTTTAATTTTCATTCATAAACTCTTAAGGAGTCAGATATTCACCCCATCCACTAGGTTTATGATTTTTCAGAGTGTAATTCTAAAATATATCTGATTTAAAAGATGAGAGGTCTCATTATGAGCCTGCTTACCATGATCATAGGGAGTTAGTTAAGTTGACATTACCAATACTACATACCGAAACAATGTAATGGCTTAAATCAAAAGACAAGGGGTCTCATCACGAGCCAACTTGTTTAGTTTAATTACAACCAGTGAATGACATTTTCATCTTATGGCTACCAAACCAGGGCAGTGGCTTTTAATCAAAATAAAACAAAAATATATATATATATATATATATATATATATATCTTTCTGAATTTATCTTTAAAATATTGTACTCTTAGATGGATGGGACAATGAATAATTGATGGTTGAAAGGTAACCCCGTCGAGACTATAGATGTTTGCTAGCAGCAATGGCACTACCTGTGACAAAAGAGTAAATTTAAAAGCTAAGTTGGAAGAGCCCCCTACTTTATCTTTAACAAATAATCAAAGCTTGAAGAAACCAAAAAATGTTTTTATTTTATGATTAGGGTTTGTAAAAGAAATTGCAAAGTTCATATTTTTGTTTTATTCAGAGTAAAATTTTTATCTAACAAATTCCTAGATAGTTTTCTTTTCCTCAATTGATTCTACTTAAGAAAGTGTTAGAAATTTCATTATTTTATTTAGAGATAACTGGTTCTACTGGTGAATCACCAATTGTTGTGCTATACAACAACCCCCCCATTTCAATTTTTTAGTATTAGCATAAATATTCTAAGTAAGAAATAGGTCCCCTTTAGGATATAAAAAACAATAAAACTTTTGAATAAAATAGGTTTTCCATATTTTTCATATAAAATGTGATTTATGAGAAATTGGAACCGCTCATCGCAAATCACTATTGTTTAAGACCAATAAACATCCATTTGAAAAGTTGTGATGCGATTAAAGTAATCGCAAATCCTTCATCGCAAAGTTTTAATCGAAATAATCCATTTATAAAAATAAGATGTGATATAACTATCACATCTAGGATATCATTAATCCCAAGGAATAACTCACGGAATTTCGTTGAAACCTTGCAATGCGATAAGGCTATCACAATCACATATCACCGATCCATAGGAAAACATTGGAACCACTCCATTGAAACTTTGTGATGCGATATCACTATCGCATATCGCACTCTCAATAAAAACAAGTAATATAAACTATGAACATGCGCGATATAGGGATAAATCAATTATAAAAAAAAAAATGTGATTTTCCAATTTTGAAAAGGAAATCTGCCATCTCCACATGCCAGCTTACCACTCATCACAATCACAACAATACGAAGAATTATTTTGAGCAGGCGCTTGTAACTCATGATTTGCGATATGCGATAGTTCCATAAAGATTAAAATAATGCAATCACTAATCGCAAATCGCAGGTCATGACACCTGTTCTAAAAGGACTGTTGGAAAACTTGCGATGCGACATATATTACTTTAGCCTTAAAGTTTCACGTTATGAAGTTACGGTAAAGCATTGAGGGGAAATTGTGGTTACAACCCTTTAAGGATTTCATTCGTGGGGACTATGTACAATGTGAGATCTTTTACATCTAATGCGCATAACTGCTTTTAGTCTGCAATTTGTTATATTATCTCCTCTTGAAATTTTTTTCCTATCACACTCCTCTTTCTCATTTTGCAATGTTAATCCAGAATCACACAGGTAGTCAAGATGTCTAAGAAATCTCGAAAGACAAAGGTTCCCATTACAGTGGAATAAGGACAAGTAAAATTAGTGTTAATCTCAGATACTACCTATTAAGGCCTTGGTAAGATCTCATGGGAAGGAATATATGATTTGCTTGAAGGTGAAAATCCAAAGGAGATAGAAGAAGAAGCAACAACTGATGGAATTGATGAAACAAAAAACATGCTCAGTGATTTGGCCAGCTCTTTCCTCCATAGAATAACATCCCGTGCAAAAGTTTTACCATATAATGATCTAGTGAGATGGGTAATTGAGAGCATTAATATAACAGACAGATCTTTCTTCACAGCTGATGGAAGGATGTTCAGACATTCAAACTTGAAGACATCAAGAGAATGTATCACTTGCCTAATCCCCAATGACACTACAACAAAGCAATCCTGGAAGCTTTCGCCAAGGAAAATGACATTGAATCAAACCCTATCAAGCAATGGAGACATTTTCCTAACAAGCACAAACATGAATCATCTGGTATGTATTCCTTGGACTCGACATCTCCATATTGTTACGTTGTTGCTCTGATGTGTAGGCTCTTCGGAAGCCCCAATTATGCTAGATTTTCCATTGAGATGGTTCCATTGATAGAAGTAGCGATAAAATCCTTTGTCATGGACTAGGAAACTATCCTATTGAACAAAATAGCTAGTCAAATACTAGATTATAGAAAGAACAGATTTGTCACTACCTGAGTCGTGCCCCCATTCCATGTGAGTGCTTACATAATGGACACAATTTGTTTTAATTCCGACTTTCCCATCCTAGGTCGGAAATGGATTGTTCAGGATCCAATCCCCATTCATATTTATCATAAGTACTTATGGAAGTCTGAATACAAGAATCATTTATACAGGATTTGCCATGGTTTCATTTTACCCGTCCATCAAGTTATCTTTAATAAACCTGCTCCTCGGCTGTCTGATGAAGCTAGAATTGATTTAACCTCAATCGACAGTTGGTTCGGGGAGGAGAAGTTCACCTATATTAGGTTTTTTGGTAGTATTACAAATCCTCATGTCCTTCCGATTTACATTCCAGATAAGCTATTAGCTAGGGAAGTAGCCTACCAGATAGTGGAAAAAAGGATGTCTAGAAACCTTAAAGAATCCAAGAAACAGTTGTGGCCCCCCTTTCCCCTCTGCTGTGGCACCTACACATTGCATGATTTTAAACATGCCGAGAAAGAATCAGAGAAAACAAAGGATCTGAGTCTAGCAGTTATCCCTAAAAGAAAATATGATCCAAATAAGGTTGCTTTCAATTTCACCACTCAGGTGAAATTTAGTAAATTCATACATGAGAATGATGAGTTTGATGACTTATTTGATTAAGCAGAGTTATTCTCAACAGTAGGTCATCTGTCAAGATTCAAATTGGGAGCTGAAAAAATAGACAAATTCATGGAGTACAGGACACAAAGGTTACTGACAGTACCTCTAGATTTGTTAAGTACTACACCAATCATTCAGCAGGCAGAACACATCAGAGAGTAGATAATTGAGAAAGTTTATGAAGATGTAGAGACAAGTGATAAGGCCAGCAAGCTGCTAAGCACTGATGTACATATCAATCCCATATTGATTAAAGAATGGGAGCAATTTTATCAACAGATCAAAAGGCAGAATGATCCTCAAAACATTATCACATCAGCATCTCCCGAAACACAACAGTTCATTATTCATGATATTGTGATTGAAGGGACACCCAACAAATACACAACTCAAAAAGAGATAGAAATAATCCCTGAAAATCGTTCAGGAGAGATTACATTGAATATCGAGGAGATTCCACCTTTGGACGTGTTTTACAGCCCAAAACACAGGGCTGTACTCAAGAGGCAGAGGAAAAAGAGGAAAATAGATCAAACATCACCCACAACTCCTCAATTTGAATTTATGAATGTCATATGGAAAGACTCAGAGGTCAATCCTTCTAAAGATTTGACTAATTTATCTCAATTCGCAGGCGCATACACAGCTGCTACAATTGATAAGGCAACTAAACTGAATGAATTGATCAAAGAAAAGGATCAGGAGATTAAGCTGCTTGAAGAATAGTTGGAAATAGAGCAACAAAAGGTTAATCATCTTGAGGAATAGTGAAAAGCAAAAAATAGAAAATTGACCAGCAGGCCATTCAGAGACAACACCAGCTGTCTCAAGAGCTCGAGCAACTTAAAATTACGCATCAACAAGAAATTAAGTCTAAAGAAGAGAAAATCACACAGCTACAATTCTCCTTCGGACAATTCAAAGATTATCCCAAGATTGAAGAGTTCTAAAAGGAAGCCTTAGAGGCAAATAAGGTTTTATCTCAACAACTGAATCTACTATGCCAGAAGATATCTTTTATTGATCCATTATGCATCATAACGACATCACTGATTGACAAAGTAGTTAATACCAGGTTAGAATTTGAAGATGTGGATGATAAAGTCACAAATTTTCTATCCTGGCAAAGCACAGAAGATGGAAGAGCTGCTAACTTACCTAATATTGAAGAGTCTCATAAAGAGATATTGTTTTCGGAATGGGAAACATAGTTGATAAAAGCAAAAAGAGTTACCTCCAGGGACAGGGCTATAATGAATAATGTTATTGAGTTGGTAAATGAAAACTTATATGGTGCCAATTTAATTTATGATTGTTCCCCAGGAAAACTTCCGAAGGCAAAAGTTTTAGAAAAGAAATGGAATCAAGATTTGGACACCAAGGAAGAGCGGCTTAACAAAATACATGGTCTTAACTAGGATGCACATTGGTCCTTTCTGGTCAAGCTGCATAACCAACAGATGACTATCAAGTGCCTTATTGATGCCATTGATCACATGATGCCTGAGCTCTTAGATGCCACATACACAGGACAGTTACACTCCAGGATGAGTCATCCTCCAAAGATCCAAATCATGCTCTCAATTTGTTGGTTAAAGATGCAAGAGAAAGCCTAGATGCGGTGAATCTCTTCAAATCTTATCACAATTTTATTTTTGAAATAGAATCCCATATTTTGATAAAGGCAGTTCCAACAAGTATCAACAATTTTTATGGAGAATTTGATTTTAATTTTACTATAAAGACCCTTTCATGTCACTTGAGAAAGGGTACTCAGTTTGTATAAAACTAGACTTAGAGAAGTTTGCACTTATGCACTTATTTTTTATAAGCTGTGGATTAAGGTTTAGACTTTTTGTGAAAGGGCTTCATAAAGACTCACATTTTTTTATCTCCTTGGAGTTTCCAGAATAAGAAGATTGAACTAGAGTGTTACTTGCATAAATGAGATTCAAATGCAATTGGTACTTCTATCACTGTTCTTTTGTCTTGTTTTGTGTAATTAACATTCCATTAGTTTGCTATTGTTGATGTATTCACATGTTCTCAAACAACTCTGTATTTTTTCACTTTTGAATGATTTAGAATTGTTATATTATATACATATGTCAGCAATAAATATTAGTATGTTATGCGATATGTTTTCATATTACTTTGTTTGATTTCTTAAACAAAGTAATTATTATTTAAATATATCTTTCTGTAGATAAATACATAATCTATATTATTATTTGTCTGCTAGGAATCATTAAGAATCGCATTATTATGAGATCACCTGGGTTATATAGATATATCTGTATATTTTAGAGCTTATAGATTAAATCACCTATCATCTTTTTACATATTCAAAGCACCCATTCATCAAATCATACTTTATTGGGAAATTGGTCCCATAATATCCAGTCGGAACCACCATACCAAACAGATAAGGAGTTGCACTAAGGTCCAGACCGGGTGGTTATCCCCCAATGTTGGTGCTACAATTTTAGAGGCATCAACAGGACATTAAGTTTGTAATAATTTTATGCTATTGAAGACTTTTTTTGTATTAATACAAGTGCTCTATTCCTAAATTATGAATGTGTATTTAATCAATCTGATTTGAATTCATTCATCACACCTTACACTAAACGTGAAGGATACCTAGAGAGTTGTAGGATAGTCTAAATGCTTTGATTCTATTTTATTTCAATTAGTTACAATCATATTTGCATATTAAAGATAGTTTAGATGCTTTGATTCTATTTTATTTCAACTAGTTACAATCATATTTGCATATTAGTTTATTTTGTTCATGTTTGAGTGCTATTTAGAAACATTTTTTGTTTGTGTGTATTAAATAGTTTTTATTAGTCTTAGATTTAAATGCTTAGATTAATTTAGATATCAGTTATGCACATTATTAATCTATCATGATTTTGAACTTTATTTCTGCATGATTCATTTCATTTCAGTCAACTTGGCTTTAGAATTAATTTCATATATATATATATTATATAATATATATATATAATATATATATATATAATATATATATAAATATATATTATAATATATATATATATATATAATATATATAATATATAATATATATATTTATCTGATAGTATAACATTTTAATTTGTCACAATAGAATAAGATTTCATTTTAGCAAGTAGAATAGTCTTTTAATTTAATTCAAGTAGAATAAGTCCTTTCAATTTGATGAAGTTAGATTAGTCCTTTCAATTCCATGCAATTAGATGGTCTTTTAATAGGTATTTTATCAAAAGGCCATTAGATTGTTTTTTCAACTCGATCTTGTGTTTGAAATCATAGTTTATCTTTTCAAGATTGATAGAAAGGACATGTGCATAAAGTAGAGATGATTTTTTTAGATGCGGAGCCTGATTATCTTCCTAATTCAGAGGTCTTGTTTTAACTACGTTTGGATCTGAATCTCTAGCTAGGGGGTGCGGTGGGGGGGGGGGGTGGTGGCTGCATGTTTTGGAGCCCCCTTGACAGGGGTTTGGGGGCAGCACCCCTGAAGCGAAAAATAGATGAAAAACTACCTTGTAAAATTTTGTAATTTCATAGCCAATTTGGGCCATTCATTAGGCAGATGATACGACAGTAGAAGTTATGTTTACTTTAGGGTTATTTTTCCCTAGAAGGAGACCCCTGGGTTTATATGACAAAATTGTATTGCAGATGTGTTTTATTATTATGAGCGAGGAAGAGAGAGGAGGCTACATGAGAGCGAAGAGGAAATTACAACAAATCTACTGTAGGTTGTATCTCTTCATTTTTCTGGACAATATAAAAGGAAGGACTAGATGTTTCTTCATGGGCGTAGACTGAATTGGGTGAATCATATATATTTGTGTCTCTCTTGTTCTATGCATTTTTATATTTGTGTTTTCACAATATTTTGTGTATTTCATTTCTGTGTTAATTAAATTGGTAGCAGAGCCGAAGGTTTATTTGGTTGATAAGCTTGTAGGAGAGAAGGGTTCCTGGTTCGAGTGGGAGAAATGGCGGAAGATGGTATGTTTAGGTTCGAAAAATTTAAAGGCCAAAACAACCATTTGTGGAAATGCAGATGGAAGATTATATTTATAAAAAATATCTGTACCTACCATTGAGTAGAAAGGTAGAGAAGTCGATGAGTATGTCGAATGAAAAATGGGACATTCTTGACAGAAAAGCATTAAGAACAATACGTTTGTGCCTGGTAGTGTCGGTACACCTTCAATATTTCAAAGGAAACAACAATGAAAGGTCTAATGAGGGCCTTAGTGAAACTGTATGAAAAATCCTCGACCTTGAATAAGGTATTTCTTATGAAGTGTTTGTTTAATATGAATATGTCAGAAGGTGGATCTGTTGTTGATCATTTAAATGCATTTAATATGGTTATAAGTCAGTTAAGTTCTGTAGGGGTAAATTTTGATGATGAAGTTAGGGCTCTATTGTTTCTGTTCTCATTACCAAAAAGTTGGAATGGTTTAGTTATGGACATTAGTAACTCTGTCTCTAGATCTAATACTTTAAAGTTTAATGATTTTGTTGGTACCATCCTTAGTGAGTAAATGCGACGGAAAAGCTCCTGTGATACGTCAGGTAATGCTTTGACTATAGAGATTGGGGGAAGAAAAACGAAAAGAGGAAGGAGCCTAGGAAATCACAGAAAGTCAAGAAAAGGCAGATCCAAATCCAAATTAGGGATGGTGTGCTAGAAATGTGGGAAGAAAGGACACTTGAAGAAAGACTGCAAATCTCGAAAGGGAAAAGAAGCAGATGGACAGATGGACAACAAAAGAAAATCATGAAGTGAATGTCACAGGTGATGTGTTGCAATATGATTTGATTCTTTCATTAAATAATGTTATTGGTGCTTGGGTGGTAGATTTAGGGGCCTCATTCCATGCCACACTTGATATGAAACATTTTCGTGACTATGTTCAAGGAGATTTTGGACAGGTTCATTTGGGTGATGATAAACCCTGTAAAATTGTTGGAATGGGTAAGGTTTTTATAGAGAAATAGAATGGAAGCCAATGGTTATTAAAGTAGGTAAGGAATGTTCTAGATCTAAAGAAAAAATTGTTTCAACATGGTAGTTGGGAGGTGAATGCCTTGTAACTACTTTTATATACAGTACCTAAAAGGTCACTAAAGGAGCCCTAATAATAGCAAAAGGAGAAAAGGTTTATACATTGTATTTATGCAATAATATTTCTAATTATGTTAATTATTTAACCTCCACAGGAGTAGATACATGAATTTGACATCAAAGGGTTAGGAAATTTGTTGTTAGGTTTGAAGCATGTTGATTTGGATTTCTGTGAAAATTGTGTTTTTATGGAAAACATATGAGAGTGAGATTTATCAGAGTTGGGAAGGAAAAAAAGAGCAAAATATTAGAGCTCATGCTTACAAATGTATGGGTACCTGGACAGGTATCATCTTTCTATGGATCTCACTATTATGTTACTTTTATTGATGATGCAACTAAGAAAACTTGGATTTATTGTATTCAAAAAAATATGATGTATTAGATACTTTCAAGAAATGGAAATATTTGGTTGAGAATGAGCCAGGAAATAAGTTGAAGTGTCTCATATCAGATAATGGAGGTGAATACTGCAACAAAGAGTTTGATAACTATTGTTCAAAGAATGGATTGTATAGATAAAAGGTAGTTCCAAGAACACCACAGGAAAATGGTACGTCAAACAGGATGAATAGGACAATCATGGAGCATGTAAGGTGCATGAGATTGTAGGCAAGATTTACCTTATTATTTGAAGGAAAAGTTCTCTAAGGCAAGGGTTGAAAGCCTCAATAGATAAGTAAGATAAAAAACAAAGAAAACTCAAACAAGCATGCCAAACATATGAATTATCAAACTTGGATTTGGAGACATACCTGGAGGTCCTACGTTTGAAGATGTTCCCGTAGGGTCCAAACCCTCTGCTTCCTCCAAGATGTGTAGACCTACAAATCAATCACAAAAGCATATACACAATATATAATTCAATGTTCATACATAATAATATGTTAGATCATCATATATAAACATTTCCTACATCCCACTTTCTGTCACAAATCCCATAACCGACTCGACAAAAGGAGAGCAAGGAGTTGGTGCAAAAGTATAGGTGTACAAAGTAAACATACTAGATTTATTTGGTATAACCAAGTATAATATCTAAACAGTAAGTAGCATTGTATCACGTTTTTTCTTAGTAATTTTGGGTTGTTTTATGAATACCCTAAGGGAGATCGGGCATAAAAACAAGATTTATTCATAAATAAGATAGAAGTTTGTAGAGAGAGACTGCATATTCTCATTGTCTGTTGTCAACTTGGAATGTATGTAGTAAGGAATTATGGGAATGGGCACTATACCCTACCTACATGAATGACACTACCTTGCTTGCATGAATGACACTACTACCTAACCAAATCATTTAAACTCTTATTCATAAGATGAAAACATATATCGGGAACAAGACACGAGCTTCTTTATTGATTAACAATAGTAAGTATGGGATAGATACAACTTGATCCAGGCCAAAGGAACCAACAAATCCTTCCTTTGGATATGTCTAGTTCGAGCCACGAAGACAACCTCTCTAATAAGTGCAATAAGATGCTAGATATGGATGTTGATCATATCTGCAAAGGAATAAAATGTTTCCTAGAAACTGGGAGTGTAGGAGGCATGGGAAAAGTAGACTTGATTTGGGAGAAATTGAGTATAATGTCAATATCCTTCTTCTCTTATTCTCTTTAGGATTACCCAAGGGGTGTATATATACCACCTTAAATTGGTTATTTCAATTAGGCCACGGGCTCTTGTAGGTGGGATCTCGATAAAACCCATAAACCCTGCCCCAAAAATAACATTTTATTTTATTTTTTTCATATTTTAAAATGTATATGCGGGTATAGTATTATGGGACCCATGTATGTACACAATTTTGTATGGGCAGAGCTGCATATGGATTTTGAAATACTGTTTTTTAGTATAAAGTCAAGTTTTAATGGGAAAAGGGATTGCCCAAAGTGTTGAATGATACTATAACACATGCCCCCTAATATATGAGGTTATAAGGGGAACATAATGGTTGGAATATATTAAGTATAGAGAGAGGAGTCATCTGAAAACCCAGGAGGAGATCACCAGATTCTAGCCCATTGAATAACTATGGAAGGAGTCAAAAAGAAAACTGATGTTTGAGGCAGGCATAACCATGATCATAAGTAGTAAAGCATGTCCACTAATCAAGCATAAGGCGGATCTGAAATTTATAGATAAGTGTATGAAAGGAGTTGAAGAATATATAGTGGATCATCAGATCATAACTGTGAAAGATCACAACTGAGCTATGTCTCAATATCACATATAGAAAAATATCTGATCAATGATGCTAGAAGATTGTCCGGTTAATGATGTTTCATAACTAATCCTCATAAAAGTACCAACTCATATAGGTGGAATAGAGGTACTGTAAAAACTCAGGTGTCATTATATAAAATGTTGCTGTGAAAGACTGCAACATATAGAGCTGAGAAGTATCAATGGTAGAAAACTGAAGGAACTATCAAGTGAACCAAGATGCTGACACAACTTTAGGTCTTCACCAACCACAGATGTTACATTCCTACGCTATGGGAATAAATGAGCGTAAGTCCACCATGTGAGAAATAATTTGAGTACCAGTTATTGATGTATATCGTTAAAAAATGTGATACAACCCACCAATAATGATAATGAGTGTCAAGGTACCCAAGTACAATCTTATGAGTGTGAATAGATGTGTTGAAGTCGAACAATTGAAAGAATCTATAAAAAAGGAGACATTGATGTATTCTCACTATTGATAGCGAAGGAGTCTACCACTAATGACTACAAACCATAAGGTACTAAAAAATGACTCTAGACCTTGCTCCTTGAGAAATGATTTGGAGTCAATGGGAAAAGACCTCTTCGAAGGAACGCATTAAGACACCCCACATCAACCAACATGAATGTAACCCAAATAATTTGAAGAACTCAGATGAAGAGAGATGAATTAACCATTTTGAAGTACATTTCTATAATACACAAGATGTAGCTAATACACAAAATAAAACGTCTAAACCAACCAATAATGAAAGATGACATAGAGGTGAGGAATCCACCAATAGGGTCAAATGGAAAAAAAGGTACTGCATGAATCCCAATGTGTGATAATGTAATATGACGTCAAACACAAGGGAAACCACTCAATCAAAGACCCATAATTTTGATCGATGTTGAGCACAAGGTCACTTATCAATGTGTAAATAGGGCCAAGGTGCAACTCTAGGTCTAGTCTTAGAGCAATTTTTTGGAATTGATAAAAGCAAACCTACAAGTATGAATTCAATGGGGACCTTCTAAACTAGCACGAGTAAAGGACCATGTCGCTGATGTGATACTAATAATAACTTGACAGACCATGTATGGTCGAAAAAATGATTCAAGAGACACCGCAGAATGGTTGACAACATGTTTACTTCCCTTAAACAAAAGAATGACTTGATGTGACTTTATGACAACATAAAAAAACTTTGCATTAGTTTGCAATGCAAGATGCATTAAAAAAATCTCCATATGATTGGAAGAGATAACCAAATGGTGGAGGAATGACTCAAGAACAAGGTTATGGCCTCCCCAAAATCAAACTAAGTCCCATACTGATGGAGGAAAGACACTAATTTAAGTGCTTTGTTCAAGGGCGACACGACTGACTGTCGTTACCATCAAATGATGAAGAAATTGCCCCATTCCTGCTCTTTTTTGGAATATCTAATTGTTTTTTATTTTTCACATTTAAAGCCCGAGAAAGAATAAAAGAATGCGTATAGTACAATGGAGAGAATGAGTGTCAAGAGAAAGTTCACTAGTTCCTAGGATTGGAATATTCCTATTCTCAATGCAAGGTGGCGTATGCTGGTCATCGACACTCAGGGGATTTTCCTTCCATGGAAAAGGGTGTCAAGTCACAAAGTTTAATGAATGCATGGTTTTTTGAACTTGCATAAAAGTCATGGGCAAAAGTGGCTTATACATGATTCTAAATGAAGTCGAATTAAGGCTAAAAGGGGTACAATTGGTCAATATGAAAAGCAATGGTACAACTCAACACATGGGAGCCTCTAGGGTATAAAGCCAGAAAAATAGCAAAGAATAAGAAGAAGAAGAGGAATTAGGCTTCAACTCAAAGTCATGGTAGGATTAAAGAGGATTCTCGAGCCTACTCAATACTTGCATCATGGGTAACATATGTTAGTGAGGTTCTAACTAGGAAGCCCATGGAAGGAAATGCTTTACCACTATGTTATGATTTTAGAAAACAACGAGTGAGAGAGGTTAAGAAATTGCAACGTAATGGGGTTGACCCTGTCGCTAAATATCACATTATGAGGTCGAGATGTATAATGCAACGTAGAAATGATATGTATTAACCTATATGCCAGTTTAGAATATGATACCTTCCACGATAGGCCAACAATCGTGGAGTCGAAGCAACAAAAAAAATATCAGTAAGTGATAAAAATTCTTCGTCACCCTGAAAAAGACCTTTCCCAATACTTCAAGCAAAGGTAAAAAATTCATAAAAATAAAACAATAAAGTTAAAAATTAAATTTAGTAAAGTGGGTTTTAAATTTTAATTATAAAATAGAGTTTGAACTCACCCAATTTCATTTTTACCATCCAAGTGTTGAGAAGAGGGATTTTTGAGTGAATTTGGGAAAACCAATCTGACTAATTCCACCAATGGATCTAGAAAACATGAACTCTAGGTAATTCATGACCTCAAACTCTTCCATTTGATAGAAAATTTAATAGATCAGATCAAAATTTTGAGTATATTTTTTAAATTTTAAAATCGCTCTGTGTGTACATGGGTATGGGCTTTTAAAGTCATGTATAGAAAGCCCTATACATGTCTTATACAAAAAAATGACCTCCTTATCAACTTAGAGGTGAAAGACAACATGACTGAAGGAAAGACCACAATTGCAGGCCTTAACTCCACACTAACGCTGGTTGCACACTGTAAACCTACTTTATAAAGCTTGTTACCAAGCCTAAGGGTGCGTTAGTGACCCTGCTAACTCAAGTTGTTAGACCAAGGGCATCGTTAGTGAAACTAAGGGAAGTTCAATGGGTCAAACCAACGAATCTGCTCACAAATATCTAGATATTTATCCCTGAATTTGCTCAAGAAAAGCAAGGAAATTCCCAAAAATCAAACTACTTGGGGAAATTCCAATCTGAAAAAGAAGACAAATGGGAAAGATTTGGAAAATAGGGCAGGTTCATTGCTTTTGACCTAATGAACTCTATGAAGAGCTTGGCAACCCTAACTCAATTGCTACATAAGTAGTGAGAGGGCCATTGTGAAAAGGGTCAAAGCATTTGAAAGGATAACCTACTAGATTGTTATGAACTGTCATATACTTGAAGAAGTGAGATGAAAGAGAGAGAGAGAGAGAAGCGGAAGGGGAAAAGGAAGACTGATACAATGGATGGTTGTAATCATTCTTCCGTTATTAATACAGAACTGCAATTATGTTCCCTACTCCATGGTGTCGGTAATCTTTGTTAATTAAGTTGTCCATTCGATACTTGTTTAGATGTATGCAAATAGATGTTCATTGTGCATTCTTATATTAGTTTTCAAGATTGTATGCTGTGATTGTGTTTTCCTTTCCTTTGTGTAGGAATTGATTTGGAGCCAACTTTGAAGGAGTTCTTCTTGGCTGCATTGAGATCTTCAAACAAATCTAGAAGGATACTTGAGGTAATCCTCTTTCCATACTTTGTTAACTGATATTTGATAGATGAACATGTGTATAACTTGGTAGCTTCTGCAGATAATCTTACAGTCTTTCGAAGGTCCCGGGAAGGCCTTTGAGGGTAGTTTTCATTCTCCATACATGGGAATTTTACCCCATAGTAGAATTGGCGACTCCGCTGGGGACTATACATCTATTTCCTGGTTTACCCAGACTCTTCTCTGTTCTCTCTTCCTTCCAAGAGCTCCCTATTCTCCAGAAATCCTTTTTCTGATCCACCAAATATATTGCTACATCCTACTAGTATACATTCACCTCAGAAACTAATCTTGAAAACCATTGTTGTGAAAGATTTCCCACACTAACGTAGGTTACCAGGCTACACAGAGATTTATAAAGCATTGTGCCCGTGTACAGGGAGCGTTAGTTACCCTACTAACTCTCTGTAACCACTGTTACAGAGCTTTAGTCTCCCTTTGCCTTGCTTTCTAGTAGTATCTGTGGACCAAAAGGGATGGAAAATCTTCTCATGGGCTGAAATAAGATCTGTAACTGTATTATGTCAACACATTTGGTGTCCTAGAAATTTGTTTTAAGGAAAAAGTTTTTGTTTTTCTCTCTTAAAAAACATCTTTTCTGAAAGAAAAACTGATAATTTGTGTTCATCCTTCTGTTTAAATAGTTGTGAGTTGCTTCATTTTGGTTTTCAGTAGTTGTTAGGAAATATTAGAAAAGAATCTTTTGGTTATGCATGTGTTGAAAGACTATAGATGCATAGACGAATTTATGAGTATGCGAAAAAGATGAATATGTAGAATAAAACTTGTTTGCATCAAATTGTTTTTTTTTTTTTTTTCCAAAGCATCATTCCTGCATGATTTATTGAATCAAGAGTCACCATATTTCATACGTCAACACCCCTATCGAAGACAATAATCAAGCACACAAAATTTACATTAAAATCAATCAGTTACTCTTTTGAGAAAATCAACATTAGCTAGGCCAGGATCTTGGGATAAGCATGTGAGTGAACTGCCCAAGGTTGAAAACCAAAACTAGTGTCGTTAACGAGTGAAAAATTCCTTTTGCACTCATATTATTGAGACCACTCCACTAACAACGAAGTGAAATAGGAGACAACATCGGACTGTAATTGAAGGTAGCTCACCTTCTCTTACAAATCCTTTGGGCATTTTGTGTATTGGGGGTCCCTTCGGGGATTTCGAAACTAAGTCAGGGACTCAGGTATCCTACCCACACAACGTGCTGTCTACGACTATGTCACCCCCAGTGATGTCTGTGATTTGAGGTATCTCTAATTTTTAAACTTCTAGGTACTTACATAAGGTGACTGGGATGGGCTGTCCTGGTACCTAACATGGACAGATCTACTCTGTCTTCAATTTTTGGGAGGGTGCTCGTCTTCACGAGAGTACTTGGCCCCTCAATCTGAGGTTTGGGTGAAGCTCTAGAGTAACCGTAACCATACATTTGGCCATCCTTCTCTGTTATTCATTGAGAGACCGGGTTTTATCTCCAGTGATCGATACTTATCAAATGAGGTAATTTCCCTTTGTTTGTTGATTGATCCATTTAGTGTATTTTTTATATATTTATTTAGGTACCTGAGTGCTATCATTTGAGACTTTAAAGAATATCACGATAAAAAATTATTGATAAAATTAACGGTCACCGTGGCTACATACGACCCTCGTCATCACTCTAGACGATTTTTAGGACTTCCTCCACTCATTGTGGAAGATCCATTGAGTCCCACTGAACCAGATTCCTCATCTTTGAGGATCAATCTCCTAGATCTCACACGAGATCTATTTGGACAACCGACGATTCAAGTTTTTAGGAGGATTTCTTCACCGAGGGATTTCTTCCCCCCTTTAACCCTCCACTCACGGATTCGTTGGAACCTATCTTGGCTCTCGTGGTACCTGTACTTCCTGCTTCGGTAGTTGGAACATTTCCATCTATCCAGTCGATGCCTAATGGGTTGTGGAACTTTAGGGACGCTTTTGGTCCTTCACCACTCCCCCAATTGACAATCATCACAACACCGGTAATGTGGAATCCCGTTATTCCGTTTGTCCCAGGTACAACCACTCAGACGACACCCTCTATGAGTGAAAACCAGCAGATGCCAGGGTCCACGCCTATGGTGCCACATTGCATACCTTTGACAAGTTCCACATATAATGCTCCTTATAACACTCAATATAGCACTATGGGCGTGGTTCCTGTTTACCGACAACATGGTCAGCCACCAATGTACAGTTCAAACCCCCAGATTCATATGCCTGGGGGGGTTCCCAATATGCACATGTTGGTAGGGAACATAACAGTTCCCCCTCCATTCTTAGGCATGCATGGTTAGTCGCTAATTGACATGAGAGTTCCCTCTGTCAATCAAGGTCAAATGGTCAGTTTTGTGTCGGGCGAGAATCCACAAGGGGTTCCCAACCAGTAAATGGGGGCACCTTACTCACATACTCAAATGAGTCAAGGGGGCACCACTTATACTGGGGGAAATTCCATACCCTAGTATCAAAATCCTCATGGAAATCCACTCTACAACACCATACCTCAAAGCAAATGCTACACCATGCAACCCATGTACACCATGGGGAACTAAACGATGGGAGGAGGGCAAAGCTCCTCAAGTCATCCGTCATCACCATGGTCTGAGTGGGGGCCACCTAACTCCCTGCCTTTCTTGGCAACATTGGATATACCTAACTTATACAATTTGACAAATGACCCCATCTATCAAAACTTACAATGGCCACTGATCCAACATAAAGTACCAACGACCATCCCATATTTCGATGGAAAACAAGGGGAGGATTCGGGCACCCATATCACCACATACCGTCTTTGGTGTGTTTCAAACTCTATGGTGGATGATAGTGTCTGGTTACATCTTTTTCCCCGCACCCTCACTGGCAAGGTAGTGAAATGGTATATTGACTTACCATGCACGTCAGTAAACACCTTTGACACTTTAGTGATGGAATTCCTAAAGCACTTCGAGTTACCTATCCGCTATGAGACTAGGACAGAGCTCCTCACTTCATTTCGTTAGGATACTGCCGCCCACATCTCTGATCATATACATGAATGGAGATGTAGGCGGAGGTTAGTCAAAGCTCCCCTCCCAGACTTTCTCTTAACATACTGGTTCTCCAGGTCCTTACTTCTGCAAATCGCTAGAGATGTTGATCTAGGTGGTACGGTCACAGAAGACCAATCCATATGTCATGCCCAACAATTAGATTTGATATATTCATAGTCTAGTAATATTTACGACATAATACCAAATGCCCCTAGCAACCCCAATGCTTCCACTACTACCAAATCGACTGCTCTTCCTACCACTGAGATAAACTCTATTCAGTCTACACAAAAATCCAATGGCAAGAACAGGAAGAATAAGAAAAAGACCACTCCTTCTGAAGAGCAGTCACCAAAGAAGCCCAACCCAAAACAGAAGGCCGCTGCACCTACTGACGAGAAAAATGATAAAACCACCAGATATCCATGCAAACCTTGTGATGAAGACCACACGACTTGGCAATGTCCGCGGCTTTAGGAATGCATAGAATACCTTGCCAAGAGGGATTCTGGTAAGGCCCCCGCTGTCCGTAGAAATCATTTACCACTCAACAACAACAAAATGTTAATGAAAACCAACCATAACTCCCGCAAGGGGGCAATTATGGTTCGCAACATCCTTTGGCTGGTGAAGGATCTTCTACCATTTTCACATTTGAAACGGTAGAAATCGCCACAAGAGCCAAATCTTATGGAGCTCCTGTCGCTTCAGCAGCAGAAAAATCCTCAGGGAAAAACCCACCGCCGCCTAACAATTTGCATATCGAAAGGCCAGTTGAGGACCTTGTAATTCAACCCCCAAAAGGGGCACTTCAATGCACAACACACAATACATATGCACGTGTCACCCAACACTACAACATCATAGAGGATTTGGCACAAGTGCTGTCGGCTATGTCGGTGCTCGAAGTATTACAAACATGCCCAACGCAACGGAAAGCTTTTCTTTTGGCTATTGGAGGTAGTGACCCAATAGATTCCATGCTTGCTATTTTCGACATGGACAAGTGTAAACCTCCCCTTTCTCACCAGCTTGCATTCCAGGTGCATATCACTTCAAATGGTAAAGGTATACACAGAACTGTCATCGACGAAGGTGCTTCTACCTGTTTCATGTCGGCTTCATGTTAGATCGCCCTGGGTTCTCCAACCCTATCCCCACCGTCAAATTCCTTGAAAGCTTTCGAAGGACACACCTTTATTCCAAAAGGATACCTAACTAGTTTCCCCATCACTTTGTGTGGGAAAACCGTAATGATGGACGTAGAAGTTGTAGACAAAAAACTCGCCTATAATCTCTTGCTGGGTTGTAGTTGGACATATGCCATGAAAACCATCATATCTACTATCTTTCACATCATCCAATTCCCATTGGATGGAAAGGTATTTACAGTAGATCAATTGTCTTTCTGCACCCCTGATTATTCACCATTACCAAGTGGCTCTGTACCCCTAGTAGGAGGTGGAACTGACTCTTATGTCAATTTAGGTACTGGTTTACTGAAGGCTTCTTCCCTCATGTGTTGTTTTCCTCTTCAACCACCCAAGGTTTCACAATCAGTCAACATGCTTTCATCTATTCCTCATGAACTGACTGATCCATGGATCCTACCAGCTCCTTCAGACATTGACACAAAGGGAGAACAAATGCCGTTGTCACCAGCTGAATTGGCTTACGAAGCCATTCAATTTGCATCTAAATCTTCAGTCACTTTGGTTTCAGCCAATGGTACCACTACCCCTCCCATAGCCGCTCCTTATTTCGATCCACTCAATCAAGTCCTACATATGGATGAAGCTATTAGAGAGATCACAAGTTTAGAAGAGCGACCTTGGGAGGATTTGCACCATCATGTTTCGATATCTGATTTGCACATGATGCCTCTTCAAATCCTATCCCCTGACATACCAGAAATCGTTTCCTCACCCTATACAATTCTCCAAACTTTGGAGACAGAAGGAAACATGGGAAATAGTTCAAAAACATTGCTCATCGATATTTCTGTCATGACAGGCATCGTGGAAAAGATACAGATTGGAGCCAATCACAATCCCGAGGAAATTGTGAGCTTCACCTACTCATTTAGGGACTTCTGCGATGTTTTCCCTTGGTCTTATGAGGAAATTCATGGCATAGACCCTTCTATTGTCAAGCATGAGATCAAGGAAGCTTGAGCATCCTTTTTATGGTATTTTTCTTGCTCGTTAATCCGAAAAATCCTCAAGTCTCCCTCTTCAGGCTCGTTAAACTACCATGAAGAAGATCGGGCGTTCTTTTTATGGTATTTTTCTTGCTTGTTAATCCAAAAAACCTCAAGTCTCCTTCTTTAGGCTCGTTAAACTACTAAAAAGAAGAATAGAGCATTTTTTGAGGTGTTTTATTGCTCTTTAAAAATTTAAACATCTTTGAGTTTTCATCATTAAGCTCATTAAAAGCTTTGCGATGATGGTCAGAGCACTTTTTATGATATTTTATTGCTCTTTAAAAAATAAGAAACATCTCTGAGTTTTCATCGTTGCGCTCATTAAATCTATACAACAATGCTCTGAGCAACTCTTTTTTGATCTTTTTCTAGCTCATTAAACTGAAAAAGACCAAGGGAACATTCTTTTTAGGTGCTTTTTTCTCACTCTTGAAACTGAAAAAATCCGAGCTTTGGCTTTAGGTTCGTTAAAATTGATAAAAATGACCTGAGCATTCTTTTAGGTACTTTTCTCGCTCGTTAAACTAAAAATTCCCGAGTTTTTGTTACTGGGCTCGTTAAAAATATATGGCAACAACAAGATCACTTTATTTTTTGGGACCATTTCTTGCTCTTAAAACGAAAAATCCCCGAGTTTTTTCCCCTCCTTCGAGCTTGTAAAACTATGAAGAAGGGATGAGCCATTCTTTTCCCTCTTTTTATCGTTCACTAAAATGAAAAAGGTACCTTGAGTTTTCTTCATCTGACTCATTAAAAATTTTGATGAAGGTATTGAGTTTGTTGTCACGTGAATCATTAAAAATTCACGACAAAAAATGAGTTTAGTCCGTCGCATCATACTCGTAACAAAATGAGGTCGACATCTATTGAAAGTAGGTTTCTCTTTATTCGGGTTCAATAGATTAACTAACAAAAAACTAACCAATTCGGGTATACTATTAAACTTTTGTTGCACCTGGTTAACAACTATGACAAAGGGACCACCATGGAGTCTCTCTTTATGATATTCTCAGACTATCTAAATATGAAAAGGCCACTGAGTTGTCTAGTTTGGACTCTTTAAGTTACATAGACAAGATATAGAGTCATCTTTTTACAGTACTTTTCAGACTCTTAAAACATGAATAAATCAACGAGTTTTCCTGTCTGGACTCATTAAACTAATCAGATAGGGAAAAGAGTCGCTCTTTTTTTGCGGTCCTTTTCAGACTCTTTAAACATGAAAAGACCGATGAGTTTGCCCATCTGGACTCATAAAATTAATCAGATGGGGATAGTGGATAATACAACTCTATTCCATATTTGAAAGCATGGTTTGACAACAGTAGTTCCCTTGAACATGGAATGCCCTTAGAAAAACCTTCCTTTTGATGGCCTCTCAATATGAACCCTACCATTCTATGAGTTTTAGCCTATATACCCTGATGTAATTGTGTCTATGTGTGCTAACACTCTGTAGTGTTCATGAGTCAAGTGCTGTCTAGTTAAAACCATTGTCATGCCTTCTATTGTTCAAGGGTTACCCATTTGTTTCCTCTATCAACTGATCAAACATATCCTTTCATCATGCCCTCCGTTGTTTAGACCCAAATGCTCAAAATATTCCTCAAAAAACAAAATCATTCTTGTCCCATTTCGTGTCGATTGATGTAGGACACATTATTGCCTACCTTTTGACAGGTTTCTTCCTATCGACTTCAACACTCTATCTAGGAAGATAACCCAGAAACACTTTCTGTGCCTTGGTACTTGTAGATATTAGTGGCAGGTTACCTTGTGTTTGATCAGGGGTTCTCATTATTGACTCCTAGTTAAGCAATTCTACGGGTGTTCGACGACAAAGAAATCTTTCACACTCGCTAGTTTGTACTGCGCATCTTGGATACCATCACCATTATCAATGGCCTTCCTCGTATCTGTTAATGGTCTCCATTATTGACTGGTAATCAGATGATTTCGTGCATGTTCGACATTAACACATATTTTTCACATGTATCGATCTATGCTATTTGGTGAAGCGGAAATCAAGACCTTGGGTAGAGGCTTGTCATTCAGCCTTGTTTCCTCTCCTAAGCTATGGATATTGTTTATTGGAGACAACTGTTTCAGGATGATTCTATTATGACACTGGATCCACTTTGTGCTTATCGACAACCAGTCTTGTTATATCTCTTTGGAGAAGATTACTATGACATAGCTACTGAGCTTGGGAATTCCCAACTCAGGACATGATTTTAGCAGTTATATATATATGTGTTGTATTAGGTTTTCCTTGATGCCCGAAGCTTCTCTCTCTCTATAAATTTTGACAGAAAATTACAGTTTTAGTAAAGTATTTCGGCCATCATCTTTGCCTTTGATCTCATACTTTAGGGGGCATTTGTTATAAAATAAAATGACCTCCTCATCAATTCAGAGGTGAAAGACAACATGACTAAAGAAAAGACCACAATTGCAGGCCTTGACTCCACACTAACGCTGGTTGCATACTGTAAATCTGCTTTATAAAGCTTGTTACCAAGCCTAAGGGTGCATTAGTGACCCTGCTAACTCAATTTGTTAGACCAGGGGAAATGTTAGTGAAACTAAGGGAAGTTCAATGGGTCAAACCAATGAATCTGCCCACAAATATCTAGATATTTATCCCTAAATTTTCTCAAGAAAAGAAAGGAAATTCCCAAAAATCAAACTATTTGGGGAAATTCCAATCTAAAAAAGAAGACAAATGGGAAAGAGCTATAAAATAAGGTAGGTTCATTTCTTTTGCCCTAATGAACTCTATGAAGAGCTTGGAAATTCTAATTTGATTGCTACATAAGCAGTGAGAGGGCCATTGTGAAACGGGTCAGAGCATTTGAAAGGATAGCCTACTAGGTTGTTGTGAACTGTCATATACTTGAAGAAGTGAAATGAAAGAGAGAGAGAGAGAGAGAAGTGGAAGGGGAAAGGGAAGACTGATACAACGGATGGTTGTAATCACTCTTCCGTTATTAATATAGAACTGCAGTTGTGTTCCCTACTCCATGGTGTCGGTAACCTTTGTTCATTAAGTTGTCCATTCGATACTTGTTTAGATGAGTGGTTTAATTGTATGCAAATAAATTTTCATTGTGCATTCTTATATTAGTTTTCAAGATTGTATGCTGTGATTGTGTTTGCCTTTGCTTTGTGCAGGAATTGATTTGGAGCTAGCTTTGAAGGAGTTCTTCTTGGCTGCATTAAGATATTCAAACAAATCTAGAAGGAGACTTGAGGTAATCTTCTTTCCATACTTTGTTAACTGATATTTGATAGATGAACATGTGTATAACTTGGTAGCTTCTGCAGATAATCTTACAGTCTGTCAAAGGTCCCGGGAAGGCCTTTGAGGGTAGTTTTCATTCTCCATAGATCGTGAATTTTACCCCATAGAAACATGAGTTACTAAAGGGAAATTCTTTTATATGCGTGAATTTCTCTTACAAAAACTACATATGCGCAAGCGAAAAGTTTAGAAAACATTTTCTAACGGATGAAATCTCTCAATTTTTTCAGAATTTCGATCATTTTGAGGGAAAGAGAACACAATGATGTGGATAATGAGGTATTAGATGATCAAGAATAGTTGATGGATTGAAAATTTGTGGTTTTCTTAAATTCTTCATGATGCCCAATATGAGATCTCAAACTTGATTATTGGAGATGTTGATTCATTCTTGGGATCTAGAGTAAGATCAATTCATCATAGATTCAATGCCTTACAAATCAAATTAGAAGATATCTACTTCATTACAGGACTCTCCTGAAGGGGAGAACCAATTAATATGAAGGGCAAGGCCATTGGGGCCCTTAATATTGCTGATTATATTATTGTATATTATGCCCTAGGTACTAACAAAGTTGGTTCACAAGTCTCAATAAAACAAATTATGAACCTTCCTATCAAGATAATCCTTTTCACTATTGCAAGGATATCATGTTCAACTTTATTGCAAGGTTATCATGTTCAACTTTATTGCAATAGGCCTCATAATTAGCTATGTTCTTGGTAGCATAATTCATAAAACCAATAGTGTATGAATGGTGCGGAATGCTCCTAGCCAACACGAAGAAGAAACTAACACCAGTGAGATAGGGGAAAACAAATAACTTTGGTTATGACACCATCCTTTGCTCATTTTTCTTTGAGCAGATTCCTACATTACGACCTAGAGTAGCATCTACCATCAACAGTCCTAAAGATCCAAGGATGTCCATATGGGAAGCCTTGATCAAGAGAATTTGTGGCAGTGAAGTCACTCAGGCAACCTTTGACGATGAGTTATTCCGATAGTGGGAGCAACAAGTCGTGGCCATAAAGGATTACCTGTATGCATGACTAGACTTCCAAGGGGACCTAGAGTTAGCAATTCCTGAAGGGGATGGTTGGGGAGATATTGGTAAGTTTTTTTATTTTTTAACCTTTGACTTTTTGTATTTTTGAATATAATCTCAAGAAATTTAAAGTATTTTTTTTCTGTGAAACAAATACCCTTACAATATTAAATGATCATGATAAAGATTTGGGACCAGTAAGATCTGAGAGTCTACCAAGACATAGACTTCATGGCAGAGACATGGAGAGAGCAACATCGAAGTCTAAGAGGGTCCTCCATAATGTACATAGGAACTTGGAGAGTTTGACTCGTCAAGTTCCAATGGTAGCGGTAGAGGATCTCCTTGAGGCTATATAGAGAGGAGTGGTTGGAGTACCATGAGAGTGGGTGTGACTCTTATGATGAGTGGAAAATTCCATCACCTTCTACTAGGATTCTCATCTATGGTAGGTCCCATAGACTTAGTTTTTAGATGAATGATCCTTTTTGATATGGACATGATTGGGCTTGAGCCGTAATTTTGCAGGAAATTTGTCCACATTTAGTAAAATTTTGAGACACTTATCTATCTATATACAAAGATTTCATGAAAACTTGATCATATACACAAATGGTTATTTGAAGTTTTTATTTAATGTGATGAATGATTGATATGCCAATCCAATGCTTAGTTATCTATAGAATCATCAAATGCATTATTTGATTGTGGAATGTGAATGAAAGTAATAAAATTAAATGATCTTTGTAATAACCACACTCTCAGAAATTGACAATGTAATAAAGGATCTCTCACATGATAAACATTATTTAATTGAGACACAACCAATTGCGAGTCCAAGTAAACCACTAATGATTCAATACCATAAGATACTGTTTCATAAAGTAAATTAATAACGACACTATACTCAGCCATATTATTAGAAGTAAGACTAATACACATGCCTCTTCTGACCAATAACTGACCAAATGGATAATTTATTACCCAAGTAGTAGAAGTTAAATTCTGGTTATGTCTACTAACACCATTTGCAATCCTAAGTACACCGAATAACCATCAAAACCTGCCAAAGAAGATTGAAAACACCATCATCACCACAACACCTATAGACATAAAATAAAATTATGTACAATATTTACAAAACAAAGAAAATACTAGGCAAGAGCCTAGGCATATTACTTCTTGAGATATAGCCCATTTTTGGGCTCTGACAACACATTCCCTTCAAAATCAATCAATTCGTAAGCACATTTCTTCAATACCCTTTTAACAATGAAAGGACCATACCACATAGGTTTGAATTTTCCTGCCCCTAAGGTGTCTTTATCTTGGTCATATACAAAGACAAGGTAACCTTTAGAGAAAACCCTAGGTCATATGGAATTTTCATATTGAGCTTCAATTCTTTTCTTATTGGCATCATTTTTTGTGGTAGCATCTCGACACTACTCATTCTTAGGAGGCTTTCTATGTTGCCTGCTCCTCTCAACTGAACTATCACTTGTTGTATTCTCCTCATCATAGTCATAGTCACCTCTATCCATGTTTAACCAGCTTCTTAATTGCACAAATTTTAGACAATGTAAATGGGACTGAATGGGATACTCTAGGGTTTGTAGGAATGAGTTTGAGTGAATTTATGTAGTTATGGAAAGATCATAAACCATGAGAGTGAGGGGAGGCTTTTGGAAATGATGAATAGATGATGGAATGTAGATGAGGGGGAAGGAAATGATGGGTAAGAGGTTTTAGTTATGAATCATAGGTAATGGGAGAAAACAAAATGATTAGGGTTTATTGTAAAAAACTAGGGTTTCATATTAGGAGTGAAAAATTGTCTAAAATATCAAATGTCTAAGCTAAACATTGAGTGAAGAGAGAGCACTTACTTGTAAAAGGTGAATTTGGAGGCAATTAGGTGAAAATTTAAAGTTTGAAGAGTTTTGGTGGCTTGCTTCCCTACACGTAACGCACTTTCCCAGAAGTGCAGCGCCTACTCCTATGCACAGCACCCTTGTATTTTTGCACTGGAGAAAATTTCTCTACACGTAGCGCTCTACTCTATGCACAATGCCTCCTTCCCTACATGTAGTGTTCATTGTAGGCCACTTTTGGAGGCCTTCATAGTGTCCAAATTGGGCATGGGATAGCTCGTTGGAAAGATTGTCGAGTCTACTTTGCATAACATCTTCAATTTTTCAATTTGGAGTTCATTTTCCCTATCAAATTCTCAAGCTCTCAAGACTGGTCAAAATGTGCAGAATGAGGCTACCAAAATGCAGAGTGATTTTGCAGTCAAATTTAGGAGGTCTTCCTCAACTCAAAATTCAGCTCATGGTAGTTCATTGGAAATATCTTTGTATCTAGTTATCAGTTGCCTCATTAAGAAATTCATTTGCACATTTCATCTAGGAGAAATTTTGATTTTACCAAGGTCACTCCAGAAGAGCAACAACTCTCCTATGGCAAATGATTGTTCGAACATTTCTCACAAACCATGAGACCTGTGTAAAAACAGAAGGAGAATTTTCTTCCTGGGTCTATGGTGGACAAAACCTCTCTCACTTTTTTAAAATTCATCTTTTCATGCTTTGAAACATCATTTGAATAAAACCTATCCCGAAGTGTGGAGTAGGGCATTTGTAGAAATTAACGAAATGAGGGGTTTCTAAATTCTTGAGAAAATTTTGGGAAGTAGGGAGGGATGTTAGGAAGCAGGGGAAAGTGGAATTTCAAGGATTGAGTGAGGGGAAGGGGTCCAAAAGGGAAAAACACAAGCCTAACCTAGAAAAGTGTCAAATTGTAGCAATAGGATAGGGGTGTGTGGGAAAATGATGAATTTGAGGGATATCCGTGATGGGAAGTGTTTAAGGAGGTATATTAAGGATAGGGGAAGGTGTATGAGCATCAGGATACAAGTTTTGTTGATGATTTGACCATCCAAGAAAAAGTTACCTTCAAAACCCTAGGAGAGGGAAATGAGCCTTACCTAAGCACCACTGAAGCACAAACAAGGTGTAAAATGACCCATTAGAACTTGAAATAATGATGCAACTCTTTGAATGATGTTACACTCAGCCGAATGGTGACATGGACCAGTGCTTGGAAATATTTGGAAGGATTGAAAACAAATCCTAGACCTAATACCTAGTGACCAAATTTTACATGAAGATTCACTGAAATGACAAAATTTTACTTTGACACCCCAAGACCACTTTGTAAGAGCATGTTTGATCACTGGTGGAAGGTTGCAAAGAATGACTCTAACATTGGCTCCATTGGGGATGGTAGCTCCTTGGAGGTGCCAAGAACACCGTAGACCAAGTAGCCTTATCCATTGGGCATGGAGTAAAAAAACTCAATCTAAAATACATGACTTAATACTGATGACTCAAAGACACAAATTGACCTTTACTCAACTAAAAATTGACTCGATGCTAAAACACAACTGACAAACTAGAAAATATGCTCAAAATGGAGCTTATTCAATATAAGCTACTCTAACTGTTCCATTCATCACCTAATCAAGTGAAATGAAACAACCAATGCAAATAAGTAAGCATTTTCACTGCTGTTTGAATTCTCCGTGAGTGCTTGTTTATGAGAAAGAGGAAAGAACTACTGAAATGCAACTCCCATGAAAACTTGTAAACAAATCCAAATTTTCCCAGATTGAATAATATGAGTTCTCTATTTGACTCCAAAAATACTGCATAAGGATCTTGAAATTCATGTGCATTGGGACTTAGCTCATCCAATGGATTACTTTGCTTCTCCTCATACCATGAATGCAAACTTTCATCTAAGCTTTGTGACAAGACTCCTGGCAAAATGACAAAGAAACTAGCTACCAGATCAAGTTTGTATCAATACTTTTTTTAAGCTCACAGTTAGCTAATGGAGAAGGACTTTGACTATAGACATCATCCAACACGTTAGCTATTGGATCATGAAAAACTTGAAAGGATTGTTGCAACACATTTTCTATTGGTTCCAATGAGATTGCATGATTTTTGACAAGCTTATCATTTGAAGATATACTATGGAAAATTCCCTTCAAAAACTGAAATGATTCAAAACATAACGATACAAAATCATCTTGCATCATTTGATCATATGTTCCAGTTTCCAAGTCTTCATCTGCAGCCTGACATTCAATGCCATTCGGGGGCTACAAATCTAGATATGGAAAATCTTGAACAAGGATTTCATTTCCGTCTAGATGGTCAAGATCAAAACTTATTGACGGTTGATTTTTTCTTGCACGAAAGTTGTCTCTGATGAATTGAAACGAAATAAAACAAAAAGGCAAAGATCCTTCAATTACTTCAAAATCTGCTGCACTCTCCTCCTCACTTCCATAGCTGATATGCATCGGTTGATCACTGTATTCGAGCTACTGAAAGTGAAATTCCTCCTTCAACAAACCAGTTGTTGATTTGTCTGAAAGACTAGCTTCTGTTTGGAGAACATCATCATTATCATCATCATATTGATCAAACTTAGGAAAATAATTAGTATAAAACACATCATCAAGCATATATGTCATATCAACAGATCTCTCTTCTCCAAGATGATCTATAAAATAATCATTATCAGGTCTATGACAACTGGGATAAGAAATAAAATGTTTTGGATCAGCAACTTGTTTTTGTTGTTCAATTAGCGAGCCATGGTCTTGAACATCATACTCATTCCTCGTGGTGATCATTTTCATCATCTCTTCCACTGCACTTACCAAAATGTCGAGCTTTACATCTAAAGATGTCGATTCCTCTGGATCTATTTTCTTCCTCTCTTCTTCCTTCAACTTTTCCCTTTGGATCAACAAATTAACCTCTGCATCTACTGCATTGTTTTGCATCTCTTCAAGTGTTGCAAGGTTCCTTTCTCTCAGCTGAAACTCTATTTCTGGATCAAAGGCTTCTAGGTAGTGTAAGAGAGTGGATCTAGGAGGAGGCATTATATTAACCGGCATCGAAAAATAGACTTGGTTAAACTTGGCAGAAAATTGTTGTACTGTCTCCCATGGTAGTCTTTTCAACTTGTTATACTCTTCTAGAATCAAGAAAGGGTTCTGTTTGACCACCCAATTGTCAAGGAAAACTTTGACGAACTACTGGAAATCTGAGATGCTCGCATCAGGCAGGGTTTTGAACCAACTCTTGACTTTGCCTTGCAAAGAGAGAGCAAAAAGCCTAATACTGACATGCTCTTCATCAACTTCGAAAAGGTCAAGAAAAGACTCAAAATTCAGTACATGTCTCTCAGCAGTGATGTTGTCACAGTCGCCATCAAATCTTGGTAGATATAGGTAATGATTTTTAGGGAAATCATGGGATATAGGAGGTCAAATCATAGGCTTGTATATATCTATTCTTGAACCATTTTTCTCCAATCCGTGACAGTCCAATGGCTTCAGCTATAAACGACTTTGTTACTATCCATTTGATGTCTCCTATCTCCACTTTGACTCCATCAAAAGCCCTAGAGAAGGATTTGGTCACTTCTTTATGGAAGCCATCGAATTTCTCTACAAATTCTAGCCACCATGCTTTCTATAACAGTTCTTTTGTTAATTTTCTTCCATGTTGGCTCTATTCTGACTATCACTCCCATGGTTGAGAAGCTTTGTTTCAAAAACTATTTTGTTTGACAGGGTAGGATGGTTTGGTAGGGTTTTTAGAGCGGAAAGGGTGAGAACATGAGTGATGGAATAATGAGAGCGTAGGTAGTGAGGGTATAAGGGAATGATTAAGAATCTAACTGTTAATATCATTCATGTTTATGATTTGGGTGGCCATTTTAGTGGTTCAGAATATGAGTTATGATGTCTAGGAGTGAATGGCAGATTATGCACGATTTCACATGACACGATCAACTCTTTGCAATAATGATTTTGATTTTTGGTGTACTATGTCATATAATTCATATATGTAATGTTTTGATCCCTATTATTAAATTAAAGAAGTGCATACCTTTGAATTATTTTCTTGCTAACCTTTGGTTTCCTTTTATTCTATCTTCAGGCGCTTTGCAATGGAGGGAGTCAATCTTTCCTTCAATTGTATCATCAGAGGTTTCTGTCAAATTGGTTGTAGAAAGTCACAATAGTTGCAGAAAATCAACAATTCTGTAGCTATTTATTTTTTTGAAAAGAAATGGATAAAAAATGATGGAATTCTAGAAAATGAGATACAAAGAAAATTTAAGATGCCAAGAATTCTTGGTTTTGATGTTTATGCACATTTATTTTTTACATATATGAAAAAGAAAATTTTAAGGTGGAGAAGAAGAAGAATTCTTCTTGACCAACTTCAAATCAACGTTGTTCTGGAAAATCTTTACAAATTCCTCCTTTGTCATTGGCTTATTATAGATCCTAAGTCGATGCCCATTCAATAAGAGAGGAACATTTTCTTCATCAATAGTCCTAATTTTGATTGCTCCATTATCAAAAACATTTTCAATCTCATAAGGTCAAAGCCAATGAGTTTGAAACTTTCCTTGGAAATTTTTGAACTTTGAATCAAAGAGTAATGCCCAGTCTCCTGGATGAAATTTTCTTTCTTTGATGTATTTATCATGCCATCTAGATCTCTGTTGCTGGACTAAACTAGTCTTTTGGATAACATCTTGCCTTATTTCATCAAACTAATTGAGTTGTCCCATTCTTTGCTTTTGTGCTTCTAATAAGTCAAGTCCCAACTTGACTACTGTCTTAGAGGTCTGAATTTTGAACTCAATTGGAAATAGGACTTGCTTCCCATAAACAAGTTCATAGGGAGTATGCCTTGTAGTGCTTCTCCATGTGGTACGGCAGGCCCATAAAGCTTTTGGAAGCTTTTCTACCTAGTCCCTTCCGTGAAAGTGAATTGTCTTGGTGAGGATTGCTTCAATCATTTTGTTGGTAGAGTCTACTTGTCCATTTTCTTATGGATAGTATGAAGTAGATTTTTGATGCTTGATTTTATATTCTTCCACTATCTTTTGCACTACTCTAGATGTAAATTTTTTTCCTTGATCTGTTACAATTTCTCTTGGACACCAAAACAAGTAAAAATATACTAAAAAAGAAATGAAACTACAACATTTTTAGTAGAAAAAGAAAGTGATTTAGATTGTACCCATTTAGTAACATAATTAGTTCATACAAGAATATATATTTTTTTGCTTTGAAGATAGATTAATTGGTTGAACAAAATCCAGAGCCCATTTTTCAAAGGGTTCAATGGGTACCTGAGGTTGTAGTGGAATTTCATCTGAAGGAACGTGTTTCCCCATTCTTTGACATCTATCACACCTCTTCACATATTACATCGCATCCTTAAAAAGGGAAGGGAAATAATATCCTAATAGGAGGAATTTATAAGAAGTTCTTTTGTCAGCAAAATGATCTCCACATGGTTCATCATGGCATGCTTTAAGTATCTCAGGTATTTCATATTCTCTTACACACCTTTAGATGATGAGATTTAGTCCTATCTTGTATAATTCTTCATTTATCCATGAATAAGATGCACTTGTTTGGATTATTATTCTCTTTTCTCTAGGAAACAAATAGGAGGGTAACTTACCTGTAACTAAATAATTGGCAATATCTGCAAACCAAGGTGATTTAGTAGATACTGCAAAAATATATTCTTTAGGAAATTTATCCTCTACAGGTGTATCATTGTTATCATTTTTAATTCTAGATAAAAAGTCAGCGATTGTGTTTTGTTTTCCAGGTCGATCCAGAATGGTGATATTAAATTCTTGTAACTGTAATAGCCATCTTGTTACTCTACCATTAGTAATCGTTTTTTTCATTAAATATCTAATGGTAGAATAGTCTGTATGAATGAAAGTTTCATAGCCAGTGATGTAATGTTTGAATTTATTAATGGCATGAATGAAAACTAAAAACTCTTTTTCAGTTATAGTGTTAGCTCCTGCTGCAACAGGTATTCATTTTTCATGATTGGCATTTCACAAGCCAAATATGTCGTACTTTGCTTGCTGCAATGCTCCATATTTGCTCAAACAATCTCCAAATGAAGAAGGATACTTCAAGTTCATTCAATTGCCTTCAAATTTTGTAAAGTTATCCCGGTATCGCTACTTTTAGTTAAAGGGAGGTCCAAACAATTTAATCTTGGTCCCCCTAGGTTTAAATTTCCTGTTTTAGAATATAGAGATTGTAAATCTGTCCAAACAGTTTAACCTTGGTAGATTCTTAGATAGGTAGAGAAACAAAAGAGCCCAACAGCTTAATCTGGGCTCCGGAAGAAATAAGGGTAGTATGTAGATAGGAAAGCATCAAAAGAAAAATGAAGGACAGGTTTGCAAGTCTAAGTGCACCCCCAAACAAAAGAAGAAAAAATGCTAGGCAAGTAGGCTGGGTAGGTAGTTTTGAGGCTGTTAAATTGCTGACCAGTTCCAAGTTTTCAGGTATCATATCAGGCAGAACATAATCAACAAAGGTTTGTAAGCAGAAAGGCTCAAATGAGGTATAACTAACTCCCCTTCTCTGTTTTCCCCAATCATTAACTAATTTTCCGGAAGAGGTCAAGATCTGCTTGACACCTCTTAAGTTCATCATCTCCATAAACACTGGCTTGAGTAAAGATCTGATTTACTCAAAGTTGTTCCATATCTTCTCCTGAAGTATGGTCTTGCCCCCTTGCAACAACCTAAGCTCTCCCGAACTTAGCGCTTTCTTACCATCTCCATATTAACCACTAACATTATTATTTAGCTCCCTATTTTTCCCGTCCCCGTATTAATATTAAGTAAAATCCCCCTATGTAATATCCCTCCCCTGGTTGAAAAATAACCATAGCAACTCCCAGGAATTGTTCAGTTTATCAGAAACTAAGCAAGAACCTCGACCTCCAAACCACCTCCCAAATACGATGGACTCCTTACAAAGTATAAAATTCCCCCGAGGTAATCGGACCCCTTCCGAAACCCCAAAAGCCCTTCACACCCACTTACTTACCTTTTCTCCTCAAAACCGTTTTCGCGTCGCAACCTCGCACTCTCACATCATGAAAAACATTGCCCATTTGTCCCCTGCTGATGCGATATCGCGAAATCGGCGATCGGCGATCACAAACACCGAGTGTCCAATCCATTCACCTCTCCGTCTCCGCCGATGCGATATCTCAATATCGCATATCGGCAGTCGCGAGCGCCAAATGTCCAACCTAATGATCCCCCTCTTTCCCCGCCGACGTGATATCGCGATATTGCATCGAAATCTCTCCACCACAGTACATCCAGTATCTCACCACGTCGCGCTGTACCAGGGACCCACAACTGACGTCATCCACCGTACAGCCGACGCAATGCTTACATCAGCATCTAGGAAAGCCAAAAAAGCTTCGCGCAGGGAGAAAAATTGCACTTCGGAGCTCCAGATCAAGAAACAGAGGCAGTTTCCGATGCGCAAATAGCGCGCATCGCTACAGGAAATAGGCCATTTCGAAGAATCTTCAGGGAATCTTCGGATTGTCGAGCCCACTGCGCGCCGAAAGAGCCCGAAATCGCCCACTCATGCCAAAGGATCCGGTTTGAAGAAAGAAGTAGATCAGTCACAGAGTTTAAAGTGTATCAGATCAAATCAATAGGCATCAAGCGTGTCAAAGAGTATCAGTCGACGGCGGAAACCATCAATGTAGCGGAAAAGTGTATCAGAGAATATCTTGAGCAGCGGCCCAAAGCAAGATAAAATTGAATATCTTCCAGCAGATTCATAGAAGTAGAGCAAAACTACTTAAAGTTCTCAAATCATAACTATTGCACATTCAATTCGCACCAAAGCCGAACTGTAGCCCCGAAGCACATTCACTCTAGCAGCACCGCATCTGGTCCCCAAGGGCCACCTCGTCACCTGTTTCGATTCAGCTGCCCCCAGTGAAGCCAAAAAGATTTACTTGCATTTAATTCCAGTAGCATTTAGATTTTTGAAGAGTTCTAAGCAGACCTGTCAAGGTCACTTGTAATGATGTCTTTCCGATATTTTGTTTATAAATACCACCCTAAGCGATATTATGAAGGGTTGGTTGGTTGGTAGTAGTAGTTGTTGGTCAGTTTTCTTTCTAGCATTTCTCTGAGCAAAGACTCGCACTGTAACTGTTATATTTTTCCATAATCAAAGATTGCTAAAAGCATGGATTGCGAAACGACTTGATGTTTTCTCTTGGCCAAGGAATGATCACGGAATTCTTGTGTCTCTGCATGATCCAATAAGTGTTTTTCTTCCCTGTTTATTTTATGTTTTATCACCTTTCCGCCTTTCTAAATTGCAGGAAAAAAGAATAGCTTAAGATTTGTTTCATTACACCTTAATTTCAATTTCTGCATTTTTCAATGTTTTCTTTAGAAACAGTTATGAGATTGTATTCTTAAATGATCTGGTTTACGCTGTTTCTTTCACATATGAGTGCATGTCTTAGGAATTCTTAACTGCTCCGGGATCCCACTCATCCACTTCTCCTCTTTGTCAGCATGATGAAATGATTCTTTTTTGCCTTTCATCCCTGATGTTCATTCCGTACTTTCAACAGACCGAGTATTGTATCCTATGTGGCTATCTCGCTCCGTATCCCCTTGTGACAAAGAAAACGCTCGCATGCCTCAATCTGTGACTCCATGCCCAATGGTTCGAAACTTATAACACCTTACTATGCCTCTTTATTCGAGAATCCTACCTTCTTTCCAATCACAGTCAACATTCCCTTGAAGTCAAAAAGCTAGCCTAAAATCATCAAATAAGGTTGAAACTAAAGGAGAGAGCCCTCTCCGATTGCAGGTGGGCTAGAACCTACAATCAGAAGATTGGTTTGTGGTTACCTCATCCGTATCCCTATTAGGAGCCTAGGGACAACCTGCGTGTTAACACTTTCCATCCTTTCTGAGTGGCTAATGCAAGTGTTAATCGAATGGCGTTCCATTTAGTTGTAGGGGCAAACGTTTCCTCATAATCAATGCCTTTCTGCTGTGCAAAACCTTTTGCGACAAGTCGTGCTTTATACTTTTTAAGTTCTCCCTTTTGATTATACTTAATTCTGTAAACCCATTTGCATCCTATGATTTTAACATTTTGTGGACAATCAACAAGTTTCCAAGTGTTGTTATTAATTACTGCTTGATATTCTTCAACCATAGCATGTTGCCATTCTTTATGTTTTACTGCTTCTTTGTATGTGGAAGGTTCAGTAAAATAATTTGCTATTAAGGCAAAATTTCCTTCACTTCTATGTTCCCTTCTGGTGCCCATTTTATTCTGCTCATTAGGCTTTACATCTTTCAAAAGTTGAACTACCCATTTCGGTAGTTGGTGCTCACTTGTTTGCGATTCTGAAAAATCTCCATCATTGTAAAGAGGATTAATATAAACTGATGTTCTTCATTTAGGTGAAGAGTCTGGAGAATCACTGTTAGAAGAACTGTTGTTGCTTGGAGATGCAGATGAACTACCAGAAGACCCAGATGATGTTTTTGAAGTAGATGGACTGGATGACTCATCTTCAAAGGAAGGAAAATCAAGTTCATACCAATTTGGTGAAGTTGGTTGACTTTGCGTTTTTCCTTTTCTTTTACTACCCTTAGTTTCTAACTTGTGAAGAAGATTTTTGATTTCTTCAGCAATCTTACTCTCTTTTTCATCAAAAATGACATCGTTTCGTACAATAAATTTTCCATTGGTCAAAAGACAATACCCTTTCTTCTCATCAGAATAGCCAATAATTGTGCATTTTAAACTTCTTGAGTCAATCTTAGTTCGTTTTTATTTTGGAACTAAGGCATAACATACTGATCCAAAATCTCAAAGATGTTTAACTCGAGGTTTGAAACCAAACCAAGCTTCATTAGGTGTGATTCCATCTAAAGAAGCAGTTGGAGATTTGTTTCTTAAGTAGACAACTGTATGTATTGCTTCTGCCCAATATGTTGGACTTAACCTCTTGAAAGTTAACATGGATCTCGCCATTCCTAACAAGGTGGGATTCATTCTTTCGACTACTCCATTTTGTTATGGAGTGTAAACATTAGTAAGATGTCGTATTATGCCATTTTCATTGCAATAAGTTTTGAATTCTTTTGAAGTGAATTCTCCCCCATTATCCATCTTGAGAGTACCTATCTTTTCTTTGACTTCATTTTCAACAAGTTGGCGAAACATTTTAAACTTCTCAAGTGTTTCTGACTTGTTGTTCAAAAAGTAAACCCAAGTCATTCTATTTAAATCATCAATGAATAGTAATAAATATTTGCCACCACCAAATGAATTTTTTAGTGGTCCACAAACATCACTATGAACTAGGTGTAGCCACCTCTTTGCACGCCATAAACTTGTTGGAAAACTTTCTCAACTTTATTTGCCATAAATGCAAGCTTCACATTTTGCATTTTCCCTTTTGAAAGTGGGAAGTCCTTTAACCATTCCTTGTTTCTGCAATTGAGAAAGACTCTCAAAATTTAAATGTCCATATCTTACATGCCATAGCCTTACAGGTGAAATACCTGTAATCATTGCCCCTGCAAAATTAGAATGCCTTGGAATAATTGTACCTTTCATCCGTAATAGTTTTCCATCTTCATAACCTATCATGATAGTTTTCAAGCTCTGCTTGACTAAATTAATCTTGACTAAACCATCTTCCATAATAAACTGATGTCCTGCTTGTCGAATCGTGACTAAAGAGAGCAAATTTTTCTTAAAAGTTGGTACATACCATACATTGGAAATCATTTTTCTCCAATGCTACGGAGAAAAACTTTAACTGCTCCTTTTCCATAAGGAGTATGTTTTGTATCATTAGTAAGAAAAATGGAATTAAGTTGGCAATCTTGAAAATTCCAAAAAAAATCACATCACAAGTCATGTGCTGAGTTGCCCCTGAGTCCAAGATCCAGACATCTTCATAATGACTTCTAAGATGGTATGAAAGTTGTGATGCTAGCAAGGAAGTAAAAACATATTTTGAGTTATCATCATCTTGATCATTTGTAAATTGCATTGAATGCTGCTGAAACTTGGGAATTTTATTAAAAGAATTTCGACAATCTTCAACATAATGTCCAACTTTATTACATCTTCGACACACAATTTGACTTAAGTCTCTACCTCTTCCTGAAGATTGTCCTCTGCCTCTACTTTGACTTCTATGTTGAGATTTTCCTCTACCTTGATTATTATTTCCTTGTCCTTGAAAATTATTCCTTCCTGAACTGTTGCCTCTATTAAAGTTATTTCCTCTTCTTTGGCTTCGACCTCGACTTTGTACATTATGTGCTACTTGATTCTGATTGAAATTCCCTCTACCTCTGCCTTGAGAACTGTCATTTGATGAATTACTAGTGCTGGCCTCTGTGAGAAAAACTTCTTCACCAACTTTCTTCTTCTTCCTAAAGGTTTTAGTATGTTCGGTCAACATTTCACAGAGATCATCAAACTTTAGTTTCTTTTAATTTCCTAGTTAATTGTAGAGTCTCCAAAAAATGTGTGTAGGAAGAAGGAAGTCCAGCAATTATAATTGTTACCATAAAACTGTTATCTATTGCTGGAAAACCAACATTAATGATTTCCTGCCTAATATTCTTAAGTCTTGAGATATATTCAAGAACAACACCTCCTTCAGTCACTTTTTGTTGTAACAATTTTAGTTATAGATCAAATTTCTCTGATTCAGGCTGAGTATCAAAGAGATCTTTAAAATTTTTCAAAGCAGACCATGCATCTGTAGCATTTTCTATATGGACATACATTTCATCATTGACAGAAGATCTAATAAGAGCTAAGGCTTTGGCATTCTTAACTTCCCATTTTTCTAGTGTTGTTGCATCTGTGGGTTTATTTGGCTTAATATCTCCATCACATATACCCTTCCATAAGTCATTGTAAATGAGAGTGCTTTCCATGAGATGGTACCATGTTTTATAAGATTTTGTGCCTTCAAGCTTTTTAGAATCAGAAAAGTAATTAATCAACTTAGACATTGTAGTGTTGAAGCTTCACACCAAGAATCAGAACAAAAATTTCAAGATGGACAACACAACACGTAAAACACCACTCAAAAAACATGATCTATCGAGGCTTGGCCTTGACCCTCGTATAGTCGTTGAAGCAGGAGAAAAATGACTGAGCTTTGCACTTGGCTCTAGTCAATTTCTCAAAAATTACAAGGTAACTTTCAAAATTTGATTTTTACAAAGATGCTCTTGCAAAACTTGGTAAAAAAAAAGTTACCCCCCAAAAGTAAAATTACTTTGAGTTACAATGTGATGATCCCAAATTAAAATTAAAAAAAAAACTTCTTGAAAAAAATTACCCAGCTCACCTTATTTCTCCAAAAACATTATTTTTCAAACAATAGAAAATTCCTAAATTCCTTATCTCTCCAATTGACAAATTACGCACAAGTGAAAAATCCTTATCACTCCATTAAAACTTTATGAAAGTCTTTAAAACCTGTGTTAAAAAATGAATAAGTTGCAAGTGGGAGACTGGCAGCATGGAGTCTGATTTCTTGTTGTTGAAACAATGATTTCAATTGCTGCAATTCTTTGCTATGCACCAAAACACCAGATTTGAGAAATCTATTCATCAAAGGTCACAACAGAATAGAAGAAATTTAAGATCCAGTGATTGTGTGATGAATTTTGTAAGAGAGATTCGAACCCCAGAGTTCCAAGTCCTTCGTATGTTCAAATTTCACACATATGCACCTTTAGTTGTAGGAATAACCACTGCAACTGATGAAAGAATAGTTGTAATAGTGCAAGCCACTAGACTAGGTTTTTCTTGGTGATCTTGTCTGACACACAAGAGAACTGAAGCTAGGAAAAAACTGATGATGAAAAGAGCCCACCCGAGACCAAGGCCATAGCATGGAAGCCGTTGTTCTCGTACAATGTTGATCTCGACAACAGGTGGATATACGTGAGGACTTGGAACACCTGGAACAACCTGATAACCGTGTGGGTAGTAGTTTTCAGGTCCAGCTGCACCATGAGGAGGTACTGGCTGCGTAATTCACATAACAGGCTACAGCAAGTAGTTGGCATCGCCCTTAAATGTCCCATAATATGCCTGCACTGCAACCATCCATTCCTTTCTCAAGAAAGAAAACATCGACTGCATAAAAAAAATCTAATGTAAGTCAAACCTAAAAATAAAACCACAGTGTAAATAATAATCCTTTAGTGCCTTGTTCAGAAATTCAGCGTGTGGCAGTGCGGCCCGAAGACAGATTTAAATACAAGCATGAATGGTGTTTCGTTGTTTGGTTGGGAAATTGCTGCTTGATGAAAAAAGTTTTTTTTTTGGATAAAAAAAGATCCTATTGCAATGAATCATGCAATGATCAGAATGTTAATAACAAGTTCTCCATAGGATTCCCAATTATCCTCTCCAGTAAGCAAGGAAATAGTAGAATTAGCAGTAGAATTGCGCTTGACGGTGACTAATTTAAAACCTAAGGATCAGAAACCTCAAGGCCTCGGTTGCATTGAGTTTATTTATTTGATTGTTACGATAAAAACGAGACCTAATGGTACAAGAACGATTCATAAATTCAATCCCACACAAAAGAGAGAATTTATATTAATTGAATCACTCTTCAAAATACAAAATCTCAATCATTTCCTGAGGTTTACGAATCACATCACAGTGACACCACAATGGGCCCACTAATCATCTAATTGGCCTTAGGTTGAATTGGGGCATTTGCAATTGTTTCTTTAGTGTGCATGGTGGCAGCAATAATTCTTACAATTGATTTTCAGATTTAGAAAAAATCTAAAATCACTAAAATAATAAAATTTCTTTCCTTTTGAAGATAAAAATGGACAAATTCATACCAATCATTCACTGAGAAATTCAATGGATTTTTCCAAAAACTTGTGGAGTTGGAATCTCCTCCTCACATCCACTATAGCATTACTAGAGCTTTGATACCACAATAATGGCAGAAGTGTCCTCAGACACGTAATTTTATTAATCAGAAAAAAATAATTACATATTTGATTTTGCAAGAGTTTACACCCAAACAACCAAACAACCAAACACTCTTGCAATGAGCTATTTATGAGCTCAATGTCCTAACTACCTCTAATTATGGATCACTTATTAAATAACAAGTGTCCATTTACAATAAATGCTATTCAAAACAACTAGCTAACAAATCTCCTAAAATAGAGCCTAAGATACGACGCTTTGGGAGAGTCATATCTTGTTACAAAAATATACTAATTCTAAATGTCTATATTAAATAATTAAGCATTCTAGAATAATAATTATTAATTTAATATCTTAAATTAATAATTATTTTATTCCAAATTTATAACCTATGATAATATTTTATTTTTGGATCATCTAACAAGACATTATACATGTATATCAAAAATAAAAATCAAGCCTTGAAAGCACAAAACGAAATTCCAATAGCTAAGAGTGATACTCTCCTCTTATGTCTAAGTATATTGTTTAACAAGAACACAAAAAACAAGGCTTTACTAAAACATGTCATAAACTTGAAATACAAGATCCTCATGAGAAAACCAAGGATGGAAATTACTGGAAAGAAAGTGAAAAACATGAGGTTGGATGTATTGGCAGAAGTATCCAAGAAAATACAATAGTTCAAGATATCAATTTTTCAGTTTGTATGAGGACATACAAAATATTCAGTGTGGGGGAATGTAGAGTTCCATAACTATTTTGTTTTGACACCCTCTTTCCACCATTTTCCTCTTCTTCATCATAACTATAACCTCAAAAAAGGAAATAAATCATAGATTTTGATAAGGTAATATATCTTACATGTCTTTTTCTCATATGCATTAATGTTACTTATTGCTATATTAAAGAGTGCATTAGCTACAAAATTAACATGATTATGTAGCCATTTTGTAAATCTGCAGCTACCACCATGGTTCACAGGGTTCTAGTGTGCTAATGAAACAACTAAGCATATGGGTAGTTTAGGATTGATCCCCCCATGGATATCCTCATATTTGTTCGAGCCAATTCATCAAAAGTATCACATAGTAGCACAATGAAAGATACATGTCAACACATAGCAGCAAGGAGTCCAGACACAACACATTTTCTCAATTTTCTTTCCAAATAGAAAATCAATGAATAATGATTTTCGTGTTTTAAGTTTCATATTTGAATTAGGATTAAACAACAGATTTGTAGGCATGAAAGTCTCAACAGATTGAGCATCCATTCGATATAAATATGTATTCTCTATAAATGATAACGGGGAGGAATTACTAAGTTAATTATTGAAGAAAGTGTGAACTAGACCTTCGCTTTTGCATTAATTTGAAGTTACTTTGCTGATTTGATGTGTATGAAATTGTGAATCATACGTACTAGATGCAAAGGGCCCCTGCAGACAATTAAGGATTTAGTTTATGTTTATTTCATTTCTTTGTAATCGCTTTCGTTCAATTGCTTTATGTTATCATTACATTATAGCTTAATTTACTTCACTATTTTTCATCATTTCGCATAAACTCAGTTATCTCGTTATTATTTTGCATTTCATTTATAGTTACATTCTTTCACATGGTCTAGTCCTTCAATTCTTTTTCACTTCATTACATTCAATCTCTTCATACTTTTCAAAGTTAGGACTTAGATCATTTTGTGATTTGTAATTAAGAACTCCCTTCATGCTTTTTAAACTTAGAATTGTATATATTTCATAGAACAAGCTTTTAGATTTTAATACTGTTTTTCATAGCAAAAAAGTGTTTATATAGATTAATGAATTTAGGATGGATAACGTAAGGAATTTTTAGATAATAATCAATTAGATACAATTTGATAGATTGATATAACAATAGCTTAACTCTCTGATGAGCACTGGTATTGCATCAAGAATGCTACAACTCCTGGAGCTACCAACTTTACTTTATCAACCCGGGGTTCGTACAAACTTGGAGGTGGTAGTGTTGTATACACAAGTACAAGTGATGGTTATGCCTTTTGTCACTATTCATTTGGCAAGAGACCACTAGGGTTTTCAAGCCAGACTTCTATGGATTCAGAAGAAGCTTGATTACTAATGAAAGATAGAGAAATCTACTCTAGGAGAAAGGTTGTCTACTGTAAATAAGGAAAACGACTGAAATCCTATTTTAAAAACACACCATTCTTTAACTAACTTTTGAGAAACTATGCTTTCCAATAATGCCAAGCTAACATGTATGAAATAATACTATCTAAATCATGGAAGTTCAAGACATCAAACATCTCTATTGTGCATGTAAAGGAATGAATAAATCTATTTTGTTCTTTTTATTCTTTTTTTGGAAAATTAAGTATAAACCCTAATCTCTTTTGGTGATGTGGCAAGTGGCTTAGTGATGCTGGTGGATGGTTGGGATGTTTAGGAGATGGTTGGAAGGTTTGGGAAACCCTTGGGTGACCTGGTGTGGCTTCGTAAAGGTTTTCCCTCAATTTGGCCTCAAAACAGACCACTACAGGAAAACCTACACGATGTACTAGAAACCTACAATATTCCCTATATTTTTACAAGATACAGCTGAAAGAAAAACAATGGTTTCTGGAGGTGATGGAAGGCTTAGGGAAGGTGGTGGATGGGTGGAACGGAGTGATAAAATGCCTAGGATCACTCAAAAATCAAAACCAAGGTTAGGAGATGGTTAGATTCGCTCAACATGATTGGAGGAATTTCTATGAAAAATGATGAGATTGGTGAAGGTCTTGGTGAAAGAAAGGAATGATTATGAATTGATGAAGTTAGAAGGTGGTTGCCTGCTAGATCTCTTTCTATTTCTGAAGCACCTACTCTACATCAAATATTTATAATTTCCAGAAAGTCATGTAAACAAGAAGAATTCTAACAAGCTAAAAAAGCGAAATTTAATGAGCTATCTCTCTACTTCATGCATGAGGAAATATTCTAAATAAAATAGAATCATGGATGATATCTACTGTAAGACCAAAGATGGAAGAGATGCTGATTAAATCCTACACTCACAAAACTGATCAAATGCTGGTTCAAGTATAGTAAACTCTAAATCTTATGAGAAAATGGAAATCTCTCTTTGGGGTTGCATAAGGGTCTTTTCCTCAAATAATGATCTATGAGGGAAGAGGTGAGGCCAAGATACCTACTAATAGCTTTGTGGTGCTCCTTTTATCCCTTCTAACCTGCTACTAAAGTAAAGCACAAATGGAAGCAACCTAATAAACAACTAATCAAATCCACATTACTTGCAATGACATACTTCTAAAGACAATATAACCATGAATCTATGAAACTAAGCCAAGCATACAGATACGAGAATAGGAGCCTTTTCTATTAGGGTTGGGACCTAACCCAAGAGCTTCAGCCCTCTGAGTTAACTCAGTGTTGGATCGAGAAAAATCTCATTTTCGTTATCAAAACATAAAATTACATCAATGTCTTCCTTAAGTATAGAGATCGAAAATAACTAGTATTTTTACAACAAAAATTTGAATCCTAATGAGGCTCTAGGCCTTTCTACTTATAAAATTGAAGTCCCCAACAACTTCCTTAAATCTAAGGAGGCTTAGCTCCCAAACTTGAGATGAACTAACTCTTTGTCTATCACTTTCTCGCCTACTTTTTTATCTTCATGACTTGGCTGATTGCACTCTGAATTGGTGTGATTAATGGAGGAATATTTGAATGCGGAAAGAGAAAATTAGGAGGATTTACCTCCTACAATCTCTCTCCCTTGTCCCATTCAAGTTTCGAACCTTAGTCTTTCCAAAATTCCTTCATTTTCTCTTCCAAACATGCATTCAATGCATATTAGTCCACTAGGAATAATATCTCGCTTTAACTCATCTCATTGAACAAAATATAATCTAAACATGTAATAAATTGTGAGAAGAGTTGATTTGACCAGCGAGGAGGTGAATTAATGCCCATATAATTACCCAATGATGAGGTTCATTATCACCCCCTACTAAAAGTGTTGCTCATCCTCTAAGAAAATTAATTACTATCCATGTCTTTCATAGCTCTAGTGGCCTCCCTGGCATCCCATGTTTTTGCTATGGTTTCCTCTTCTATTGCATAGAATCCTGCCTTCTTTTCTACCTCCTCCCACTGCTTTCTTTCTTCTTCTTCCTTCCTTCCTTCTAACGTCCCCAAGAGTAGTGGTGGGCTGAGTCTCAATCCAATCTAATTGACTTTGAGCCTTTGGATGGATTTCTTGTACATGGGTGTCCTGTTCAATGCTTCTCTCATCCTTTGAGGAGAGTGGTACTCTCCGATCTTCAAACTATATAGTAAACTATTTAATCTCCATAGGCAATCTTGCATGCTGTCATCCCCTAACAATCTGAACATGTCCTCAAAATGTGTAATGGCTTGCTCTTGGGCAGCAAGATACCTAGGTGCAAGTTGAGGATCATTTGAAATTAAATTATGTGTGCTAATGAAAGCCATTGGATTGGACTACTCAGCTCTGATCATAAGAGGCTTTGTTTGTTCCCTTGCCAATATCCTCTTCATTTATACAGCCCTTTCTTCCTCATGGTTCATAGATGATGCTAAATCCATCAATTGTGAATCCCCTAACTTTTCATTAGGGTCCCATACATTCATATCTATCAAAGCCATGTTATGCAAGTAGAACTCAAAAATCTTAACCCTATTCTGTAATGTACTTTGATCACAGATATCAATGAACTGTCTATAATCCTGGAATAGAGTGGCGCATCTCTGTGCTAAGGTCTTGATTTGGAATTTTAGCCACTATTCCTTAAGGTATATTGCATAGGACTTAGCTAGCTTCTTGCACTGGATTGCTTCCAAAGAAAGATTGGACGTGAATGCCAATTGATTCTCTCTTTCTTGTAGTTCTCTTTTAAACCATGGATGCTACTTAGTTCCCTTCCCATCTCTTTGAGCTTTTCATCCATGTCACCGATGTCATCCACTCCCTTGGACTTGGCAATTTGCATTCGTCTATTATTTATGGTTCTTTCTTTCTCAAGCTTGAAGAATAATGGAATGGGAAAATTTTCTAGAATGACCCTGCCCCCCTCAATAAATTTGTAGTAGTAGTCAAGGTTATGTTGAGGACTAGGTTCCCTTAGCTTTGGGTCCTCTTTGCTTGTTTCTGGCTGCTTACTTCATTCCTCATCCAATTTTTGAGTTTCCTTTAGGTTTAGCAGAGTTTCCTATAGGACTGCCTCTACTTCCTGTAGGTCCTATTATGTATCTTGTAGGATGTCTTTTCCTTTGGATGAGGTAGACCAAGTTACAAACCTTCTCACATAGGTGATAGGAGACTTAGGGGAGGTTTTTGCTAAGGATACTTCTCCTTGAGTTTTTATAAGAGGATCCATCTTATCTTGTTATTTAGGTGAGTCCTCAATAACAATGGGAACCCTGGTCAGAGTTTGGGGTTTTCCCTACCTTATCCTTGTACTTTTCCTTTTTTTAAAGTATAAGGTAGTTTGCCTTTGTCTTTTTCCTTTTTGTTTTATAGGGGTGCCAAGGGAAGTGAGGCAATCTACTACCTCTCTCAGTAGGTTATGGAAACACCCTAGGTGACTCCTCCTTGTCTTTTGCCCCCTCTTCTCCATTTCCCTCTTTACATATGCCTTCCCTGTCTTCTTCTCCCTTTAGATACTCATCTTGTTTATCATTGTCCTCCTTGAAATATTCCTTTGTTTCTTGATCACCTTCTTTCTCCATCTCTTCCTCTTCATCCTCATCTATCTCCTCTTCATCCTTCTCTACTTCTTCTCCATCTGTTTCGATCTCTTCTTCATCCTTTTCATTGACAGTAGGGCTAATATCATATGTGAGGGCTTTGATATCCTCATCTGTCTGCATGTCTCTGAAAATATTCCATTGGATAAGAATTCCAAGGTTTTGGAGGGCATCTTCTATGATGATTCTAATTAACCCATGGCGGGCTAACTATTGCGGGTTCCCCTCCTGCACCTTTATGCTTGTATATATCAGTGGTTGCAAAAGGAAGTTTGGTATGTTAAGTCTGTGGTGAGGAGGTGTTTCTGCTCCAAATCTCAATTCTTCAACGAGCCTAAAGTGATAACCATAAATGACACTATACCTACCTTCACATGATATGTATTTTATAAAGTGGTAGCTTACATAATTCCGGGGGTATGGTAGGCTTGTTCTCCTTACTCCATTTTCGTCCTCAATGGGCTCCTCTCCCTCTGAAAATAATTTCTTCTTGGCAGTTTGGCTATATCCCTTGTCTTCCTTTCTCCAAGGAACTCATAGGGGAAGTGTGGTGATTTTGCTTATGAGTTCAAGGGTGAGCTCTATGGAGAGATATCTCACCACAACAGTGGCATGGGTTATAGTTAGTGGAATGAGGGAGAGAGAAAAATCTTGGGCCACTTCATCATCATAACCCCTCAATTTCTCAAAATACCCCATCCAATTATGCCTCATGAAGATTTCTAACATAGGAGGGTGTTGGTGGATCCTCACAGTGTTAATGGGCTCCCTTCTATTAAACCCCCCTGTCATTTTGTCTAGTGAACTTTGAGGAGTAGTGATGGTTGACACAAATTTTAATGCAGGAGGAAATGTGACTGAAATACTTGAGGAGACAATTCCTTTACACAGCTATCAAATTCACTCAAACTAGGATATTTTTATGTTCTATTCACTTGGAAAAATGGAAGGAAATGTAGAGCCTACCTCCTCGTGGTGTTTATTGTAGCCAACCCCTGTGTTTTCCCTTCTGAAACTCCTCTCGTCCAATCCTATAGATTGTTTGACTATATCTTGTAGGATTCCTGTGTAATCCTGTAGGAAGTCTTATGTGATCCTGTAGGAAGTCTTGCGTAAGAGAAAGATGGAATTTTTCTCTTCTATAGGTTGCTTGGGTACGAGAGTGATTTTGCTAGAGTGAGCCTCGAGGAGATGAATTCATGGGGATCAACAATTATTTCCTCTTATGGTCAAGTTTAGTGAGGTGCTATGTTGGTAGTCGAGGTACGATTTTTTTCTATGTTTGGACCATTGGTCCCCACTACTACCTCATAATTCCCCTCTCCTTCTAATAAACTCCCACTTTGGGCATCCATAGCCTTAACTACTTTCGTCCTCCTCTTTCTATTAATTGACTACTTCCACGTGTGGAAGGACCAACTGTTTTGTCTTTGTCAACTGAATGAAGGTGTCCAAGTTAACTCACCACCTTTTGCTTATAAACCAACTTGCTCACAACCTTTACATATTTTGACTACATTACCTACTTGTAGTGCTAACACCTTGCGAGATACTTACCTGTGGTGCTAACACCTTGCTGTAGTTTGTTGAAGACATGAGGTGCTCGCTTTGTGTTAGATGCATGTTATTTTTCCTTCCTCTTTTATCTAATGATTCCATTAATGTGCATGTACTTGGTGTTGAAGATGATGGTGCTACTACTACTCTGGAGCTTCTTCTACCCTTGGATTTTCATGCTAGAAGCTTGCTGCTACTCATGATTTTTATTTTGTGGGATAGGTTGCTACAGGATGTCCTATAATTGCTTCTCCCTCATAATTTTTAATCATTTCTTCTGTTGGGACTTTGAGGATGATGACATGGATAGATAAGAGGGTTAGGAGTGTGAATAATGAGAAGTACACTCACGTGATGTTCCCTTCTACCCCATGTTTCATTTTCTTCTTTGTTTTCTCTTGAAGACTATGATTTTTTTTTTCTTTTTTTTTTTTTTCTTTTTTTTATGATGGATGCAGGGGTAATCATGGTGGAGAGAGGTATGGTAATGGAGTTGTGATGTAAGTTTTTTTATTTTTTTGGACATGGACAGGTCATTTTCTTGCCCTAGGGTTACTCATTTTAGGATTCTCAATCCTCCTATAGGTTTACAAGGAATCTTATAGAAAACACAGTACCCTTGCAGACTGAGGTAAATGAGTGAAGAAATGAAAGGAATGGTGGAATGATGAAAGATAATGGATGGAAAAATAAAAATGTGAGTGGAATAGGTCCCTTTTTATTCTCCTTTTCACTCTGATCATCCTCTTATTGACCTGCAAACAATTTTTCATGATTTTTCTTTTCTCTTTTTTTATTTATTTATTTTTTCTTTGAAAACAACTAGCCTACCTCAAAGAGGAATTCATTCTAGTTACTTGCCCTAGGCACCTCAAGAGAGGTTTTCACCCAGAGATCTTTCTATTCCTTTTTTTTTGACACCATTGGGCCCCCCAAGAGGTTTTCAGCCCAATAGTGGGACTCAAGCGCCTTATGGAGGTTTTCTCCTGAGTCCTTATTTTTATTTTTTCTTTTCTCATTGACTTGGTGAGGCAGGAGATGAAACTTTCTCCACCACCATCATTGTTTTATTGATACCATCAATGAACTCTTGCTTTGACAATGGCCTCTTGTAAACTTTCAGTCTGTGCCCATTAACAAGTAAAGGGAAGGCCTCTACATCTATGGTTCTGATTTGCACTGAACCATTATCATGTCATATCTCTATCACATAAGGCCCTTACCATCTTGTCCTTAACTTTCCATTAAAGTATTTATATATGGAATCATATAACAAAGCCCAATCACCTTCTTGAAATTGCTTATCCTTGATGTTCTTATCATGCCCGATCTTCCTCTGAAGTTGAGTTACCTCTGTGTGTAGGAGGGCCTACATTCTCAACTCATATAAACCATTCAACTGGAGCAACCTCTCTTTTTGTGCACTATTGAGATCTAGATCTAGTTGGGTTGCCATCCTCAATGTGTTATACTCAAATTCAATGGATAGTAGGGCCTTTTTCCCATAGACCAGATCATAGGATGTGATTCTAGTGGTGGTCTTCCAGGTGGTATTATACGCCCAGGTGGCCTCAACTAGTCTATCTACCCAATCTTTCCTGTTGCTAATAACCACTTTGTTCAAGATGTCCTCCAATGCTCTATTGGTTACCTCCACTTTTCCATTAGCTTGTGGGTGATAGGGAGTGGAGGTCCTATGCTTGAACTTGTGCTGGCTGAGAAAGTCTTCAATCATGTTGGAGGTAAACTGAATGCCTTGATTAGTGACTAGTTGTCTAGGGTACCCAAATTTGTATAATACATTCTCCCTTAAGAACGCAACCACCTTCTCCTTTGTTGTTTCCTTAATTGCCTTGGTTTTAGCCCAATTAGTCAAATAGTCAGTTCACACAATGATATACTGCTTTTACTTGGAAGAAGGGTCAATAGGCCCAATGAAGTCCATGCCCCACTTATCAAATGGCTCGAAAGTCACTCGAGGTTGTAGAGGCATTTCATCTCTTGGAGTAGGCTTTACCATCCCTTAGCACTGATCACACTGACTAGTGTTGGGTCATGGAAAAGGTATGCATTTACTATTAACTTATTATCCTTTTCCTTTATTCTCATCCTTTTTATATCTAAATGCGCTAATCTATTAAGGAATTATGGTAATAAATACATAAATTATTTACAGTTATGCCTTGGCTAATTATCATCCTTCTTTATGCAGGAAAGTACGAAAAGGAATAGTTGTTGTTCCCTAACTAAGGGACAGCAAAAAAGCAGCAAGCTAAGGAAGAACACGACGGTTGCAAATACGTCCAAAAGAAAATCAACAGGATCAGCACAAGAAGGGAAAGATGTATGAAGTTAGTAAATTGTGCAAATCCCTCAAGATCGAGAGATCTTGAGGGATCACTTTTATCATCTATCTTTTTACCCCTTTCTCATTATAGAAGGCAACAATTGTAATAAGAAAGGGGATGACTATTGTTATTATTATTGTAATTCTCAATTATAGACTCTTGCTATAGCGAAGAATGCAAATATGTTCTAATATTCTTTCATGATTAATATATAAGAGGAGTTTCTATTCCTTTCCATTTATCTGAAGTAACCAGCAGTGTACACTGGTGGCTAAGGGGAGCTACTAGTGGAATTCACTACTTCACCTGTGTCATATATTTTCAATTATTGCAAGTGTGACAGTTTGATATTATTATTGCTTTCTGCTATTTCATTTTGTTGATGTTCCTTATTCCTTTGTGTTGACAAAATAATCTCTATTTTATATAATTTACAACAGTGTTGTTTAATTAGTTTCCTTTCGCTTTGGATTTAGTTTCCTAGATGAATATCCTGCTCGATGTAATCAACTATAATGAGAATTAATTACTGCTGTTAGGCTCTCAGATTGATGCCATTATTGCAGACTAGTTCATTTGATTCAAATTCAATCAGTTTCTAAGAGAAGAGTTATCACTGCTGTACTGTTAATTGATACTTCTGTTACTTGGATTGCATATTTCTGTTACCTAAATTGTTTTGGGATTTTTTCCTTTTTTTTTGTAAGCTGAGAAGGTCCATTTTCTATTAACATAAAAGAATATTTATAGAGTCAGGGTGGTCTCAACCCGCCCCGAAGGGAAACCGGGTTTCTTGACCACCGATAGATTTTCACAGTAGCCCAAAAATAAAAAGTTTTAAACTGTTATTTCCTTTCCTCATATCCTTTATCTATCTCCCTATTTATTCCTATATACTGCTTCCTATTTATAAAAACATCAAAATTTTGCATGCCTACAGAAGAACAAAAACGAAACAGGTCCTAAAAACAGAACAAAACATGCCTTTGATCATTGCTTTTTAGGCTCAGCTTGCTGAGTTTTTTCCTTCTTCACCAGCACTCCAGTTGCCTCCAACTGTTGTTGCAGGTCCTCTAGTCTTTTATCTTGCATAAGCAGGGTTATGACTATGTTCTTTAGTTCTTTTTTCACATTTGGGATGCTCTGAACCATCTCAACCATCTCCATGGCCACCTGTTCCAAGTCTTTAGCCATGAGCCTTTTCATGACCCAGTACAAGTGAAGAGACTGCTTGTAGAGGGTCATTCTGCCTCTGGTATGACTAGGGTCAGGCATGAGAGCAATCCAATCTTCCATCTCCTCTTTAGATTGAGCTTGGATGGCTTCTTCTTCCCAATGCTCCATAATTCTCCTGATCTTGGGATTGGATTTCTTCCTATACTCCTTCTCAGTTATTCTGACTCTGTTTCCAATAGTTTGCCTTGTCCGCCGCATCCCATCACCCACAGCAGGCTCTGCTTCCTCTTCTAGGCTGGGGCTACATTGACGCCCCCGTCATCCCCTCCTCTCCGCCAGATCCTTTCTCCGACTACCGCCTCGGCCTCTGCGTCCCTTCCCTCCTCTGCCTCTGTCGCGGGAGCTTCCCCTACCTCTTCCTGCAGGTCGAGCTGGGACATCTCCTGCTTCATCGATATCATCGGCTGGGTAACTTTTCCACCGGTCCTCCCATGCGTCCTCTTCCTGGTCTTCCTCCGGCTCCTCGCTCTCCTCTTCTGAAATCTCAAACACCTGTATCTTCAGCTGCACTTCATCCTCCACCTTTCGTTTGCCTTTCCTATCGGCTGCGAGCTTGCTCTGATCTTTAGGGCCCCCGTTGCGCAACCATCTTCTCACACTCCCGCTTCCTTCCGCCTCCATACTCCTTCTTCCTCTGCAATTATCTCCACCCACTTCCTTTACGAAATTGTCCGAGCTACAACGACGTTCTGGGTTCCTAACTTCAGGTTTCTTGCTTTCCTCTCGGCACTGTTCTCGGTGCCACCCTTCACTCTTAAATATCCTCTGTTCAGCGATGTCATTAACTATGATATGCCGGTGGTTAAGCCCGAGGCCCGCAGCATCATGGTATGTTACCCGCGCCGTCCTTCCATCCCTTCCAGCTATCAGATTACCTGCTCCACAATTCTGCCGGCCGTTCCACTTGCCTGTGGCAATTATGCCGTGACGTTCATCGACTGTATCTTGTTCCATGTGCCGCTAAAACATAATTTCCCTCCTCGCCAGCTCATCCAGCCCGATCGGGCGGAAATTGTTTTCGGATTTGATTTCATTAAAGGATTGAGTTTTCTTTTAATTGAAATTAGAATTTACTTGCTGCATCTATTTACGCTTGTATTTGGAAGATCTATACTGCAATTTAGAAACGCTACTCTCTGAGCTAAATAGCTGCCACATATTGTGTACACTCTTGAAATAGAAAAACCCGCTTGGATTGATAATTAATGTGAAGATAATTAGGAGTTAAAAAGGAACCTTTTAGCACTCAAAATTTTGGCTTCGTTGCGAGGGAGAGTGTAGCCATTTCTAAGGATTAATGTACATCTGATGATTGTTGTTGAAGAAGAATTGGGTTTGGAAAATAGAAGGTAAGAACCTACGTATCGAGAAAGCACTTGCTCCTCCACCTGCTTTTCAGTGCAATTACGGAAATATGATATAGGTATTTGCTGCTTACCTATTAGGAAAGAACTGGGTATTAAAAATGAAAGGTAAGAACCTATGTACGAAGCATGTAAAATGCCTTCTCCCCCGCCCACTTTCCAACAGAATTGTTAAGAACTTAGGGTAGAGATAAACATTTGAATTGTTTGCATGACTAAGAAGAAAAAACCCGAAAACAATCCAATTCCACTACCCAAACCAGAAAGATCTAAGGGACTGGTGACCCTTGGACGATCAAAGTTCATAGATGACATCTTAAAGAAAGTCAAATCTCAGACATTAGTAGGTCCTAGAAACGTTGCTGATGAGCCCCAAAATTGGGTAACTTATTGGGCTCATTTTGCCTAATTGTTCTTCATCAATCCACCAGTTTTCATAGTCCATGCATGTTTTTGAGTATATTTATGCTAATTGAACGAATGAGGATAGTCCCTTTACCAAGAAGGCTAACACATGGTTATTGCAGATTTTTTGACAACTTTTGGACCAACGCCAAGCATTTATGAGCCAGATGACAGCCAAGCACGTGGGAACAAAGGTGAGTATTCATAGGAAGGGTGTCTCCTACACTAAATGGACCCTTTCTTGAATTCAACCCTCAGCTTGGAGTTTAGCAGGCCACCAAAAACGATTCCCAAGGGTAGCCGAGCGATTTTGTGAAAAGTGACTGTTTACTCGCAGTTTGAGCAGCCGAGCCCCTTGAGTCAAGGAGGGATGTTGGGGAACCTCGTAGTGTATAAGAAGGAAGGATTCCAACCTTTGTAGGTTACTTTTGGAACATTTGTATTGTGCACTCTAGTACTGCTATGTTTTTGCTCATTTATGGGGCTTTTGCTATAAACATTTCTGTGACATGGTTATTTTCTAAATAATGGAGATCAGTTGTATTTTGCTTCTTTTTAGGAGCTTGTAGCTCTTGGGGTTGGGCCCAACCCAAGTGCCAGGATCTCCTCTGTGTACTGTTATATGTTTTTGTTGCTTTTAATTAATTTCTGCTAGTACGTTCCAATCTAGTTTGGTCATCTAGTTCATTTTTGCTAATAGAAATAGTTTCTCATGTTTAAAGTTGATTTAATAGGTTGGCAATAGAAAATGTCTTCAAAAAGGGCTACCAAGCAACCCCTGATCTCACCTCTCCCTCCTTGGGACCATGAGCTGAGACCAAGGTGTCCTTGCCGCAATAAAAACATTGTCTTTCTTCTTCATGCAATTTCTAGTGTTAGATTCTTAGTTGCAAAAGTTGGTTCCAGTTGTGATTACATACTCAAATCCATTCTTGTTTGGTTTCCATAGTTGATTTACGTGATTTTCTGCCAACAAACTGTTGTGCATCATGCTTATGGTTTCTAGGTCAAATTAGGTTAAAGTAGTTAGATCTTTGGTTTGCATAGTCTTTGTTTGATCAGTTTTGGGAAATAACGTGCAGAGTACTTGTGATACCTCCTCATCTATCCTTACCCCATCCATGCAACCTGATTTGTCATTTAACTCATATTCTTGCCTCTCATTTGCCATGTTTTCTCACTTTGCCCTAGTTCCTATATTCGCGCACAACATTGCTTCTCCTATCTTCGAACCAGCCCAATCGCCTTAGCCACTCTCCATCCTCAATCACCAAGTCCTAGACCTCCTCGCACACTTATCTCACCTCCATACCCACTTCTTTACCTTTCTGCCACCATCAACCCTTCAAAATTCCCTTTCGGAACATCCTGTAGAAACATCTTGTAGAAGCTACAGTACATCCTATAGAACCCCTGTAGACTTCCTGTAGAAGCTCACGAAAGCGGTTTCTTGAGATCCGATCACTGTGAAACTATCTGGAAGTGTGCTATGGACCCCTTCAGCCCTCTTCTCACCTTCCCAACCTCCTACAAGCATTTCCTTTTGCCAATCAACCTCTGCACAGTCAAAAACAGTTAAAGCACATGCATAATAATTCTGAAAACTTACTCAAAAATACAAAAAGATGTTTTTCAATATTTTACTTCAGAAGTAGTTTAGTCACATGCATTTTACCTTTATAAGAGTTAATGGCATCCATCTCCACCACTTTCATCACTTTTCTTGCACTGGTAGGGTTAGTCGGTAAAACTAGGGTTTGCTAGGGTTTGCATTTCTTTTTAGCTTTCAACTTATTTCTGCAAGTAGACTAGCCTCCTTTGAGTTAGATTTCGTCCCTCACAGTTAAAAGCTTCTTCTAAGAACTCATAGAAGTTGGCTTAATCTCCTAGCGAACTTGTGCCAGCTGATCAAGTGATAGTCGCTGAAAGAGCTAGTACTTGTGCATACAGCACCGTCACTTCCAAGTTTGTTACGAATTACTTGGTTGATAAAAGTAAATAAGGGAGTCCTAGGAGTTGCAGCATTATTGCTGCAATACTAGGGCCCACCATCATTTTGGCGCTGTTGCCGGGGAAGCGTCAGAGTATTTGTGATTGCTGTTTTTCTTCTATTTTCTACTACAACCTTCTGCTAAGTAGTTTATTTCATTTCCATTCTGCAATTTCATTTCCACAAAAGTAGATTAGACATTTCTTACTTTCATTTCATTTCAGCAAGTGTAGATTAGATATTTCTCGCTTTCATAGATTAGCATTTCAATTCCGCAATTTCATTTCAGCAAGTGTAGATTAGCATTTCAATTCCGCAATTTCAATTATGCAAGCATAGATTAACATTTCGATTCCGCAATTTCCATTCTGCAAGCGTAGCCTAAAATTTCATTTCTGCAATTTCAATTCTACAAAATAGATTAGTCCTTTCCTACTTTCATTTCAATTTTGTATTTTCATTTCAGCAAGATAGATTTTGGTTAGTTGCAGTTCAATCTATTTTAGTTTTTCAGGTACAAGCAAAAAAAAAAAAAAAACAAAAATCAACTGAAAAGATTTCATTTCATGCCTCGTAGGAACAGAGGAAATACTGGAAAATTCTTACCCAACACCCCCACCACATCGCTGAGTCACCCTTCTCTCTTCTTTGGTGGCAGTGATCCAGAAGAACCTATAGGTGAACCTCCAAAGATATACAAAGATCCTATAATAGAAGAAGAGCAAGAAAACATTCTTCTTGAGACCATGGCTGAATGCAGAAACGATATAGATCCTATAATAGAAGAAGAGCAAGAAAACATTCTTCTTGAGACCATGGCTGAATGCAGAAACGGTATAGAAGACAGGGAGAGAGTAGAAGGTGCCTTTCCCATTTGAGAGACCAATGGGGACACGAAAATGAAAAACATAACTCCCTCAGCCTTATCTCACTTCCATAGATTGACCACTAAAGGCCCTGATACCTTCTTGTTTGAGTTTGTTGTCCTTTGTCGAACTTATGACTATGCAGAAGATGAGTAAAAGTTGAAGCTCTTTCCCTCTACCCTCAATGATGCAGCGCTACACTGGTTCATGGGGTTACCCAGAAACAGTATCACAACTTGGGCTCAAATGCAGCAAGCCTTTAGCAACAAATACCGGGACTACTGTAGGTCAAAGGAAACGAAGGGAGAAATCTTTCAGGAGATAAACCTATGATCGGGGAAGGTCCTCCCAGATCGCCAACCTCCTCTAGAGGATGAGGAAGAGAAACAGGAAAGTGAACCCAAAGCCATTCCACCCTTTCCTAAGAGACTAACGGTAGCCACCCAAGCAAACCTGGAGGAGACTGAACCTCTGGGAGAACTTAAACAGTTTTGTGTTAAAATACCACTTCTCTAGGCCATAAAAGATGTACCAATCTACAACAAATTGATCAAAGAGAAGTGTTTCAGGCACCCAGGCAGGCGCAAGATAGATGCCCCAACTATCCATGTTATAGGACAACTGTCTGATCTAATGTTGGGACAAGTAATCTGTCCAAAATATTTGGACCTTGGAAGTCCTGTAGTTGATGTCCACATCAATGGCACCATTATCCCTCACACCTTGATTGATCTAGGGGCTGCCATTAATGTGATGACCAGGGACACCATGCTCAAACTTAACCTTCAGAGTTCCCTAAGAAAGACCTCGACAGTGTTGCAGTTAGCAGATTGCTCCACCGTGACTCCCAAAGGGATTGTGGAAGATGTCCTAGTCTCTGTTGATTCTAGGGAGTACCTGGCGGACTTCTTGGTCCTTCAGCCGAAGGCAAAACTCATTGGATACCCCCTCATTTTGGGAAGGCATTGGTTGGCCACTGCAGATGCTTACATTAGTTGTCAAACAGGGAACATGACCATCAAGAATGGGCCTATGTCCAGACATCTAGTCCTATATCCTCCTGCCCAACCTCTGTTAGAACATGATTTACCTCTCTGGTTGGAGGAGGGAGATGAGGATGAAGTCCACTCCACACCATTGTGCACCGTAGAAGCCACCAGGGGAGGTCCTCAAACCAAGGATGACCTAATTGATAATTTGATTCCAAATCCACCTCCCAGTGTGTTGCCATTAGAGGAGATGGTGGAGGGAACCCAAGCTAGCACTCTGGTGGACTTCTGTATGGCTGATCCAACCTCTCATAGAGTTAAGAATGTGGAATTTGGCCCTGAAAGAACCTTAAAGATCAGCTCATCCCTCTCTCCCTCTCAGGAGGAGCTGTGTAGCTTATTGAACCACAATTTGGATGCTTTCGCTTGGATCTATAAGGAGATGAAAGGAGTCCAGCCTTCGGTCTGTACCCATGAAATTTACATCAAAGAGGATTGCAAACTGGTCAGGCGGCCTCAGAGGAGAATGAATCCAACCCTTAAGGACATTGTCAAAGAAGAATTGAAAAAGTTGTTGGATGGTGGATTCATTTACCCCATCTTTGACAGTGAGTGGGTCTCTCCTTTGGTGCTTGTGCCCAAGAAAAACGGGAAGTGAAGAACCTATGTAGATTACCGAGAACTTAACAAAGCAACCAAGAAGGACCATTTCCCTTTTCCTTTCATAGATCAAGTGTTAGATGGGCTGGCAGGGAAGAAGTTCTTCTCTTTCCTAGATGGGTTCAGCGGGTATAATCAGATCCAAATCAGCCAAGAGGACCTAGGTAAGACCACCTTCACTTTTCCATGGGGTACCTTTGCCTACCGGGTCCTTCCCTTTGGGCTATGCAACACTCCTGCCACTTTCCAGAGAGTAGTACTGAGCATATTTGCGGAGCTGGTTCATGATTCAGTAGAAATCTATATGGATGACTTTATTCCTTATGGGTCCAACTTCCAAGAAGCATTGGCTAACCTGGGAAAAGTTTTAACCAAGTGTATTGAGATGAACCTATCCCTCAGTCTCGAAAAATGTGAATTCCTAATATTGAAGGGACCGTGCTAGGTCATACAATTTCTCAGCAAGGATTACAGGTGGATCCCAACAAAATTGCTATCATCCAAAAGGTTCCACACCGTCAAAAGGTAAGAGATGTTCGAAGTTTCCTAGGCTTAGCAGGATACTATAGAAGATTCATTAAAGATTTCAGTAATCTAGCCTTGCCATTTTTTGGCCTTTTCGGGAAGGATTTTGAGTTTACATGGATTGACAACTGTCAAAAGGCTTTGGATGATTTAAAAGATATGCTAGTAACCGCCCTAATCTTGAGAGGTCCAAATTGGGCCCTACCTTTCCACATCCACACTGATGCCTCGAACAAAGCCATAGGGGAAGCCTTGGGACAAGTTGAGGAGAAACTACCATATGCCATCTACTTTGTTAGAAAAAACCTGTCCAAGGCAGAGTTGAACTATACTATAACTGAGAAAGAGTTCTTGGCCGTAGTCCATTCCCTAAACAAGTTTAGATACTACATCACTGGTTATCAAACATTTGTACACACTGATCATGCTATGATTAGATATTTAATGAATAAACCTAATGTAGATGCTCGTATCATTAGATGGTTACTTTTATTGTAGCAATTTGATTTGACCATTGTTGACAAGCTAGGTAAGGAAAATGTTGTTGCTGATTTTCTCTCTAGACTAGATTTGCCTGCAGGTGAAGAAGGGACGGTAGATGATCAAATGCCGGATGAACCCCTATTTGTTATTTCAGTACTCTCTCCATGGTTTGCTGATATAGAAAATTACTTTGTTTTAGCATAGTTCCCTCCGCACCTATCCTCAAAAGAAAAGTGAAACATTTTGAGGAAAAGTGCCCCATTCAATTGGATTGGGGGCAACCTATTTAAACTTGGCCCAGATCAGATCTTGAGGCATTGTGTTAGGGAGGAGGAATTTTTTGACATCCTCCTCACCTATCACGATGGGCCCTGTTACACAGTAAGTTGTCACCGTCCCTGTTACCCCTCTCCCGCATTTTGGAGTACTCATTCCAGGACTTGTGAGAAGTGACAAGACTTGAAACCAATTGCATTATTCACCTCTAGACATGAGCTTCATATGCCCTTAACACATCTCCTGCTCTTTGCCCTTAAAAACAACCCTTTTTGCATTAGCGCTGGTACCCTATGTTATACCCGCGCCAATGGGGAAAATCCTATTGAAAGGGCGCGCCATTAGCGCTCTGTCCCAGAGTCGCAATCGCGCCAACCATTTTGGGCAAAGTTTTTAACTAATCAAACTTCCGAAGGTTCTGTCCAACTCATTCACCAACTGACTCCAAGTTAAGTGAGGATGGTTTTGCTTCAAATCTCCTTGGATGGAAAGTAGTTTGCCACGATTCCATGGAAGTTTCCAAGTGATGAAGCCAAATCTATTATTGTTGTGATTGACCTTATCTCTTCCTTTTCCTCTATAAAAGCTTGTCTCCATGGCTTGAGCAAGCTAGTTCTGACTCTAGTGGCAATACTTGTGCTGAAAGGAAGATATCAAAAGATTGGAGTTGCAAGAAGCCTTCTTTGTATCCATAAGGCTTCACCTAAGTAAGGAGACTTTGTCACTAAAGAGAGAGAGAGATTGTCCCTCACCCCTTCAAGCTTTTGCAAGACTTGTGTAGCTGAGCACCCAGCCAAAGGATGACTTGACTTCAAGACGCTGGTTGCATTCTCCTTTGTTGATTATTAATTATAGATGACTATCATTATGGTTCCATTCTTGTTGTACTTGTAATGGTTGATGTTGAATTATATCCTTCCTGACTGATGTATAATTGCATATATTATATTTCACGCTTTTGTTTGTGTTGTTCTCTTTGTGTGCAGGTGTCCATTCACGTGGATAGTGGAGGATTGTGACCAGCCAAGGCAAAGGAACATGGGCGATGTCTCTTCTACAAACTAAAGCGTTGGATCTCAAGTAGGTCTTCATCACCTACCTTTTATTTGCAATTAGGAATTTGCATGATAGCATTGTTTGATTGTTGCTAGACCCGTTCTAGGCTAGTAGGGATTGCCTCTATCCATAGAGGGGATTTACCTCTCCAACAGGCCCTGTGGAGGCCACTTTGCAGCAAAAAGGACTGCCTTCAAAATTCTACAGGCAGGCTACTATTGGCCCACTCTTCATCAAGATGTCAGAAGATACATCGGCCAATGTGACCGATGTCAGAAGATGGGGAAACCAACTCCAAGGGATGAGATTCCCCTCCAACCTCAAGTGACTTTCAAGCCATTTGAGAAGTGGGGCATGGACTTTGTGGGTCCTACCAATCCTCCTTCAAAGTAGAGGTCTTACATCATTGTGTGCGCGGACTACCTGACAAAGTGGGCAGAGACAAAGGAAATCAAGGCAGCAACAGAGGAAAATGTGGATGAGTTTTTCAGGGAAATATCTTCTACAAGTTTGGCTACCCAAGGGAATTAGTCACAGATCAAGGAAGTTAGTTTACCTCTAACCTGATTGAAGACATGCTCGCTCATCACAAGATTAAGCATAGGACTTCCACCCCTTATCATCCACAAGAAAATGGGCAGATGGAAGTCACTAACAGAGCTTTGGAAGAGATTTTGACTAAGGTAGTGAGCAGCAATCGAAAGGATTGGGAAGATCACTGGGTTGAGGCCACCTGGGCCTACAACACAACTTGGAAAACTACAACAGGTTTCACACCTTATGAGCTGGTCTACAGGAAGAAGGATTTGCTGTCCATAGAATTCGAGTACAACACATTGAAGTTGGTAGCTCAGCTAGACCTAGACCTCAGCCATGTACAATAGGAAAGGTTACTACAACTGAATGGATTGGATGAACAGAGAATGCAAGCCCTCCTCCACTCAGAAGTGGTCCAACTCTAGAGAAAGATATGCCATGATTAGCACCTTAATGAAAATCAATTTCAGCCAGGAGATTGGGCACTACTCTATGATTCAAGATACAAGGATTTCAAAGGGAAGCTGAAGATAAGGTGGCTAGGACCATATATAGTTGAGAAATGCAACGACAATGGTTTGGTTCTCATCAGGACCATCGATGAAGAAGCCATCCCCATGCTCGTCAATGGGCATCGATTACAAATCTACAGGAAACCCCTTTCTAGGTAGGAGTTCATTAAAACTTTGGAAAAATTAGTGCTGGTAGTGGAGCACGGCCCTCTCTCTACTCCACCCACACCTTTATCAAAAAAAAAAAAAATATGGAGAAAAAAGAAAAAAAAATAGAAAAAGGAATAAAAATATCCTTGGGTGAAAACCTCTTAGAGGCACCAGGGGTAGGCAGTGAGGGCAAAAACCTCCTGGAGGTACCCCAACTATCTCTATGCTTCATAATAATAATAATAATAATAATAATAATAATAATAATAATAATAATAATAATAATAATAATAATAATAATAATAATGATAATAACTTTTGTTGAAAAATTGCAGGTTGGAGGGTCGTATAAAACAAGGACGGAGGTCGGCTTTAGGCCGCAGGAACACCTCACAAACACTTCCTCCATGACCACCCCCGTTTCCTAAGATTTGATCACATTCAGGTGATGATTTCGCCTTCTACAGGAAGTTCTTGGCCTTCTACAGGAAGTTTTGTAGCTTCTATAGGAAGCACTGTAGCTTCTACAGGAAGTTCCTGTAGACCCTCCAGACAAGCCAGAATTGATCTCGAGAAAGAATTTAAAAGTTGGAATCTACTTGATAGGTCTATGAGCACCCCTGTATCCATCCATCACCATATGTCACCATGTTTCATCTCTTTGCACCACCACTGCATCCATCCTATTATTTTTTCCTGCACAGTCACACAAAAAGAACACTGTTTTCTTCATATTACCAACAGAAATTTTTAGTAGCAAAATAAGCAGCAGTGTCTCACTCCCCTTACCTTTCAATATCCATCTAGACTCCTCATCAGCCAAATCCTTCGTCAGCAGTATGGCCCTGCTCGTTAGCTTGCATCCCAGGAGGAGAAGCAGCTACAAGACATCCTACAGGAATCCTGTAGTAGCTAATCCCTCTGGCAGACACACTCTGGAGACAGGGATAGCCAAAATACGATGAGGAAACATGCAAAAGGCTCATTTTGAATGAGAAAATATCTTCAACAACCAAAGCCAAGTGAGCATGTGCATGCAGCATCAACGAACGAGGAAACAGGTTCCAAAACCTATGCATGCAGCATCAAAACTTGAAGGAATGGGTTCCAATGCCTATGAATGAAGCAGCAGCAAACAGAGGAGCGGTTCCAAGACCTGAAGTCTGCATAACGCGGTCGTGGCCATGCAGGTAAGTGTTTAAACTCATTCGCCAATTGCATAAACTATATTTCAAAAGTTGCATGCCTATGGAAATGGTTTGGATTAAAGGGAATCGGTGGCCAGTCAACTGGCCATCCTCAGCCAGTTACATTGCCTCGTGAGATCCGAACAAGTCAGTTACATTGCCTCGTGAGATCCGAACAAGCTAGTTACATTCAAAATCATCATCGAGATGTGTAGCCAACACGTGTGGAGTGTCCATTCAAGGAAACACCATCGGGACTGGTAGTGGTGGCGGCGGTTAACGACAGAGGAGAGGTGATGGTGGTCAGAATTGTGCAGAGAAATTATGGCCGTGATGTTGGATCAATGGCCTGGTCTGGCCACCTCACTCCCTCACCACGAATCACGTCGAAATTAAAATATGCTCTGCTAAAACTCACACCACCTTCTGTCAGTTTGAACTTGCAACATCCTCGACTGGCCTACGCGTCTGCTAGTTCCCAAAAGTTGTTAACTAGTTGTCCTCCGCTGGATTTTCTACTTGTGTTCGAAATTCTCCCACGTATTGGGCTTGCTCTAAGGCACAGTGACATTCTATAAGAATCGGGGAAGTCTTCTACAGGAAGAATCCTATAGGAGATACTGCACATATTTTCAGAGGAGGGAAGCCTAGGATCTTTTTCTTCATCAAATTAGGAGCTCTAAACAAGGTACGCTCGAAAACTCCTCTATGCATGGTATGTTTTGGAAAAGTGGTGAATTGAATGGTGTTAGATTGGGGAATCAAAGAAAAGCTTGCCTGTGAATTGAAAGAAAAGCATTTGCCTGTGTATTGCACTGGGTTTCCCAGTTGTTTTTGCATCAAGATCCCTCTCCACGTTTCCTATTTCTAAAATTCTCTTATAAGGAAAACGTATGCAGCTGCGAGAGCCAGCTTGTGGATGAAAATTTTAAATTTGCATATTTGAATGCATGCTGAGAAGAAAACTTGGTCTCTGCCCTCTGTCTGTAGAAGCAAAACTCTTCCTTTCATAAAAAAATAGCTGAGAGCTAAGTCACAACAGTCTTGAAACCAGGTAATTGTTGCTCATTGATATTAAACAGCTGAGGAATTCTTCCTTGAGTCCAGGGGAAACCATAAACATCATTCCCTTTTCTAACCAAAGCATAAAAAAGGAGCACTCTCACCATGCCAGGGGGATTCATCAGAAGGGAACCCTCGGACTCCAGCAAATTGCGTGAGAATCCTGAGGTGGTGAACCTTTTCATGCGAGCCAATTGGATACCATTCTTTGACAAAATCCAGGGTCACGATGAGGAGATAGCTGAAGAATTCTTAATGTCTATGAGAACTCAATCAAAGACATAGGCCACAGTCAATTTTAGAGGTTTGACCCTAGATCTTACCCCTGAGCTCATTAGTCGAGTTACTGGTCTGCCATTAGGATATACTAGAGTAAAGAAGAGAGGACATTGGTCCAAGCTGCCAAGAAAGCATTCTTCTTGCCCGAGGAACATCCTGTAGAGGACAAAAACAGAGTGAGGAGAGCCAGCTTGCCTCCTTTATGGAGGGAAGTCAGTTTCCAAATCATGAAGTACATTACCTGTGAAGGAAGATTCAGTATTATCTATGGTTATCATTTCAGGTTGCTGTGTGAACTTAGACATGGAATTGATTTACCTCCAGAAATGAAACTGAACATTCCCTATTTTCTTCTTCAGTCAATGGTTGAATGTGGGAAAAAAATGAATGAAGGGATTCCAGACTAGTTGGCCCATCATGGGCTCATCAAATTATTAATAGAAGATACCCTGCACACCTACACTGTCCCCATATCATGGGAAATCTTCCGAAACATGTCTAGGGATGACAATATCAGAGTTTAGGCCGAAAATATCACCCCATCCAATAGTGAGGAAGAAGAACGCATTGAAAAATGTGAGAAAACCAATGATGAAGAAATGGAAGACATTTAGGCAAAGAAATAACAGAGAGGAAAAGGATAAATAGGCCAGGTTGTTGAGCCTAAAACAGAGGTGCAGACAAAAGCACAAACACCGTGGGAAAAGAGGATGTAGAGCAGGGCAGAAAAGGCTGAAAAACCCCAAATACAAGTTGTCATAGCCAAAGAAGGCACGTCCAAACAACATGGGAAGATGCATCCTGAAATAGCAACAACATAGCCGAAAACGATTGACACAGGGGCTTCTACAAGAAGCAGAGAAAAAGAACAGCAAGAGGAGAAATCACCCGAGACATTGGCAAGAGAGGTAGCAACCGTGCTTGCCGCTCTAAGCACACCTCCAAAACAAAAAGGGAAGAGAAAAACGCAAACTTCCCTATACTTCAAAGCAAGAAGGAGTACATGGATCAAAGCAGGCAGACCCCAACCTAAATCAGAAGCACCAATTGTCATTGAGGACACCATCCCTAAGCCAAAAGAAGAGTCCCCTACAAAGATATCCATCACCTATGAATGGGGAAGCCCAAAAACTTCTACCTAGAAAGAGAAAATTAGGCTGGTGGGCTCAAAGACAGCTCTACAGGAAGCTGAGGAATCTCTACAGGAAACTCTGGCTAAGCTAAGGGAGACCGAGAAACTAGAGGAAAAGGTGGCCAAACACTCACAGGCAAAAGAAAAGACAGAGAAAATATTAGAACCTAGCCCTCAACCTAGCTTGGGCTCATACTATAACCTGTTAGAGGTCGGGAAGATAATTCCCCAGAAATTTACGGTGCCAGTTTTGTTTGCGCTGGAAGAAGAAAGAATTAGGACTCACACTTGGATGAAGATTGCTAAATCCAAGGGAGTGGCAGACATAGATCACCTGGAAGAACAACTCAAGGAATCAAGAAATAATTGGCTATGGTAAGGCATGTGGAGAGCAGTCAAAGGGCCAAACTACAAGAAGAGAACCATATGTTGAAACAGTAGCTGCAGCTCCATGGAATTCATAGAGAAGATAGGTCGCCCATCTTAGGAGAACAGTAGCAAGAAGAAAGACATCTAGAAGAAAAAGAGACCCCTGATGAACAACAGAAAAAGGACGGGCTACAAGCTAAGGTTGAGGCACTAACAAAATAGCTATAGGAGAGAGAATTACAGGCGGCAGGGAAAATACAGTCTCTAAAACACCAGGTACAAGAAAAAGGAAGCCTAATTGGCCTGCATGGGCAGCTGGGCAATGGAAGCTTTGCAATGCCAGTAACTAGCCAAGTCATATGCCTTATACCTTAAAGATCAATGGTTGCAATTCTAGATTAACACGTTGGCCTAAAGGGGCACCATTCCATTTCAAAATTACCATCAATTCATGGCCTTGTGTGATAATAGCTCGGCAGAGGATAAGGCCAAATTATTAGAGTTCTATTTACACAATCTAGCCCTTCCTAACATGAATTTGTGGGACCCAAATGCTGTAGTGGGAGATGTGCAACTTATGGCCATGGCCTCTTGGTTAAACCACAAGGAAAAAAGGGCAGCAGATATCAAAAATCTCATGAACGGGGAGCTAGGGGGGCCACTCATGATCAAAGCAGAGCCAAAAGATCCCTCAGCTTTGATATATGCCCACCAGCACTTGGCCAATAACCCTTAGGCTCTACCAGACTACAATGAATGACAAGCTCAAGCTATCACCCATTTCGAGGACATGGAAAGACTACTGGGGGATAACTGCATGCATGCTTGCACAAGAAGGTGGAACACACTGTCCCATAGTCTGAAAATGAGATAATACCACACCCCAACAAGGATGAGGGAAGCCTTGGCAAGAGTACCCCTCTATAATCATTCAATGCAAACTTTGCAGGCCAGCTGGATCAACCTAAAGTACTATCCTCCCTTACTCTTAGGACTGCTAGGAGTAAAAGAAGAAGAGGAACACAGGTAGTGGAAGGAAGTAGAAAGAAAAGTAGGATTTGATGAAAAGGAAGAAGACATCACCTCGGAAGCCTGGGATGTGAGAGAGGAAATCAAAGCAATCAAAGATGATGAGCTGGATTAGTTGCTCAGAGGATGAGCAACCCATTTAGCAGGGGGGTGATGATGAGCCCCAAAATTAGGTAACTTATTGGGCTAATTTCTCTTAATTGTTCTTCATCAATCCACTAGTTTTCATAGTTCATGCATGTTTTTGAGTATATTTATGTTAATTGAATGAATGAGGATAGTCACTTTACCAAGAAGGCTAACACGTGGTTATTGCAGATTTTTGGACAACTTTTGGACCAAGGCCAAGCGTTTATGAGATAGATGACAGCCAAGCATGTGGGAACAAAGGTGAGGATTTGTAGGAAGGGTGTCTCCTGCACTAAATGGCTCCTTCCTCGAATTCTCCATCCTCAGCTCGAAGTTCAGCGGGCCACCAAAAATGATTCCCAAGGGCAGCCGAACAATTTTATGAAAAGAGACTATTTACTGGAAGTTTGAGCAGTCGAGTCCCTTGAGTTAAGGAGGGTTGTTGGGGGACCTCGTAGTGTATAAGAAGGAAGGCTTCCAGCCTTCATAGGTTACTTTTGGAACATTTGTATTGTGCACTCTAGTGCTGCTCTATTTTTTCTCATTTGTGGAGCTTTTGTTGTAAACATTTATGTGACATGGTTATTTTCTGAATAATGGAGATCAGTTGCATTTTTCTTCAGTTCTAAGATTCTTTTTAGGAGCTTTTAGCTCTTGGGGTTGGGCGCAACCCAAGTGCTAGGATCTCCTCTATGTACTGTTATATGCTTTTGTTGCTTTTAATTGATTTCTGTTAGTAGGTTACAATCTAGTTTGGTCATCTAGTTCATTTTTGTTGATAGAAATAGTTTCTCATGTTTTAATTTGATTTAATAGGTTGGCAATAGAAAAGGTCTTCAAAAAGGGCTACCAAGCAGCCCCTGATCTCACCTCTCCCTCCTTGGGACCATGAGCTAAGACCAAGGTGTCCTTGCTACCATAAAAACATTGTCTTGCTTCGTCATGCAATTTCTAGTGTTAGATTCTTAGTTGCAAAATTTGGTTCCAGTTGTGATTACATACTCAGATCCATTCTTGTTTTGTTTCCATAGTTGATTTACCTGATTTGCTGTCACTAAAGTGTTGTGCATCATGCTTATGGTTTCTAGGTCAAATTAGGTTAAAGTAGTTAGATCTTTGGTTTGCATAGTCTTTGTTTGATCAGTTTTGGGAAAGAACGTGCAGAGTACCTATGATACCTCGTCATCTATCCTTACCCAATCCATGCAACCTGCTTCATCCTCTAACTTAGATTCTTGCCTCTCATTTTCCACGTTTTCTTACTTTGCCCTAGTTTTTACATTCATGCACAACATTGCTTCTCCTATCTTCGAACCAGCCCAATTTCCTTAGCCACTCTCCATCCTCAATCACCAAGTCCTAGACCTCCTCACACACTTATCTCACCTCCATACCCACTTCTTCACCTTTTTGCCACCATCAACCTTTCAAAATTCCCTTTCGGAACATCTTGTAGAAATATCTTGTAGAAGCTACAGTACATCTTATAGAACCCCTGTAGACTTCATATATAAGCTCACGAAAGCAGTTTCTTGAGATCTGATCAATGTGAAACTATCTGGAAGGGTGCTAGGGACCCCTTAGGCCCTCTTCTCACCTTCCCAACCTATTGCAAGCATTTCCTTTCGCCAATCAACCTCTGGAAGGTAAAAAATAGTTAAAGCACATGGATAATAATTTTGACGACTTACTAAAAAATACAAAAAGATGTTTTTTCAGATTTTACTTCAGAAGTAGTTTAGTCACATGCATTTTACCTTTCTAAGAGTCAATAGCATCCATTTCCACTACTTTCATCACTTTTCTTGCGCCGGTAGGGTTAGTCGGTAAAACTAGGGTTTGCTAGGGTTTGCATTTCTTTTTAGCTTTCAACTTCTTTTTGCAAGTAGACTAGCCTCCTTTAAGTTAGCTTTCATCCATCACAGTTAAAAGCTTCTTCTAAGAACTCATAGAAGTTGACTTAAGCTCCTCGCAAACTTGTGCTAGTTGATCAAGTGACAGCCGCAACAAGCGCTAGTACTTGTGCATACAACACCGTTGCTTCCAAGTTTGTTATGAACTACTGGGTTGATAAAAGTAAAGAAGGGAGTTCCAGGAGTTGCAGCATTATTGCTGCAATACTGGGGCCCACTAGTTGCTTCCATACAACCTACTATCTCCCTTCGAGCCATAGGCTCACCATCTGTAGCCTAGGATGAGGTCCATAGTAGAATAATGGGAACTGAGAAAAGTTTTTAAGAGATTGAAAATTCGCACCTGATTTCCTCACAAGAAGGGAATTCTTGTAATATTCGTGAAGGAGGAGGAGAAACACGGGAAATAGAGGAATCAAGATCCCCTCAGGTAGTAATTCAACAAGGAATGATTGGTATCCTAGATTGAGGAAGTGTTGTCGATATCATTCCCACCCCTTCTAATCATCTGAGGAATAAATCCCTGGAGATCCCAGAAGGGTATTGGCAAATATTTGATGAAATGGCCAACAACCCACAAGCTCCTCAGACCTCTACATTGCAATATCCCATCGTTGACACAACTGTCAATGTACCCATGAAAGCCATCCCTCTCCAAAATATTCCTACCTTTCATGGATTAACATCAGAGGACCTAGATGCATTTCTATTCGAATTTGATGTATTGTGTTAGGGTTATGCTTATACCACCAACCCCCAAAAACTAAAGTTGTTTTCCTCTACCTTGAAAGGAGTAGCCTTTCGATGGTTTATGGGATTAGGTGGGGGAACAATAAATGATTGGGATCAAATGAAAAATGCCCTACCAAAAAAATATCAGGACTATTGTAGATCTAGGGAATTGAAAGTTGAAAATTTTCAAATGATAGTAAGACCCAGTGGGACATTGGAAGAGTATGTAGAACACTTCCAATATAACCTCGAAAGATCCCCCTATACAAATCTGCCTTTACCTGATAATGTGTTGAAAACTACCTTGATTAAAGGGATGAAAGAACAATGGATAGAAACATTAAATATTATGGGTAAAGGTGACATATATCAAGAAGATTATGTTGATATTATTAAATTGTGTGCCAGGTGCTCAAGAGGCAGTACAAGATTGAAACCAATAGAACATGACATGCCCACCAGGGATAACAAAATCTCTGATGGAACTATCACTCGTACAGAAATCGACAATCTACTAGAGGATTTTAAAATAGATATATTGGGAACTCTGACCACACAATTAGATATCATGCAGGCCAAACAAAAACAAGCTAAAGAAGAATAAATCCTGGTGATATTTTGCCCGAGATGTAGGAAGAAGCATAGTCACAAAGAATGTCCACTAGATATGGTATAAACATGTGCCATATGTACAAAAGATCATGCTATAGAAAGTTGCCCATCACTACCAGGATTGAAAACAATGTATAAGGAGGTAGAGGAAGAAACAGAACTAGTCTACCTACTTAATCAATGTTGCCAATGGCAACCACGACAAACAGGTATGCCAACTGATCCATCCTCTTTCTTTCAAACTTCGCAATATAATTCACAATAATATCTAGGAGCCATGTGGCAGAATCAACCACCTTTTTCCAATTGGTCACAACAACCATTCCCTATGCCACCCTTGCCTAACCGATCAATCAAAATAATAATTGTCCAAATTCCTCTTACTTCCCACCATTTTGGCAGAATAATGCATATCAATCCCAATGGAAACCCTGGACTTCACAGAACCAGAACTAGCAGTCAAGCTAGAAAAGACCTACAAATCAGCCAGTAGGATCAATCCCCCTACCTCAACCCACACTGCCAGCACCTTACACATTGCAACAGAACCCTCAGACCAACCTACAACTGCAGCTCCTAGCCCAACCCAACCTGAACCCCAACAACAAACCGGTTCAATCTATGCAAATTATTGAAGGACCAGAGCTATAAACTTAGTTAAGGGAGTGCAATGAGCTTCAATTAAGATCTGAGTGGATAAAAGAATCAAAGGGGGATGAAAATAAACAAATTGAAGATCCGTTACTTGTAGAACAAGCACCACAAGAGGAGAACATGGTTACACAGAAAAATCACGATCAAACGATCACCTCTTCTCCACCATTCCCAGAAAGATTAATCATACCCCGCCCAATAGAATACCCTGATTTTGATCTTCTGGGAGAATTGAAAAATTTGTGTATAAAAATATGCTCCTCCAGGCTATTCAAGACGTTCCGATTTATGCAAAAACTATTAAGGAATTGTGTATGAAAAGCAAAAGAGGCAAATAAAAACAACCCCAACTATACATGTAGTCGAAACCTTATCTAATTTACTATCAGGTAGAGAAACACTTGTAAAATATGAGGACCCAGGAAATCCTCTAGTCACTGTGAAAATAAATGGATGCTCCTTTCCCAATGCATTAGTTGATTTAGGAGTAGTAATCAATATTATTACAACCACAACTTGTCAAAATCTTGGCATTACATTCTTGGACCTAACCACGACCTTGTTGGAACTGGCTGACCAATCAGTAGTCAAACCAGAAGGCACATTATAGGATGTAATGGTGTCAGTAGATTGCTAGGAATACCCTGTAGACTTTCTGATTATCAATCCTAGAAACTGACTCGATGGACATCGCCTAATTCTAGGTAGACCTTGGCTAGCAACCGTAGATGGTTACGTAAGCTGTCGAATAGGGAGCATGACTATAGAAAGAGGAAGCAATGTGAAGAATTTAGCCTTATATCCTCCAGCTCAGCCATGTTTAACAATAATCAAAGCCAGAAAACAACCTGTATCATATCTAATAGGAAACATTAAATCATCGCTAACCATAGAAGATGCTCTTGAATTTAAGGATCAAATAGAAGATGATATCGTTAACACTTACATTAACCAACTGGATGCCATATCCCATCTAAAATGTCACATGATCGAAGCAGCCCTCGATAACGAAATACAAGAAGATCCCTTAAAAGATATTAATGATCAATCAATACCAAAAACCTCTGTTTATAACAACAAAACCATAGAAATTGAGCCAGGAAAGCCTTTGAATAGTAACAAAAATATGATTTCTGACCAAGAGCAGAAGCTTATTCAACTCTGATAAAATATAAAGAGGTCTTTATATGGGATTACCCAGACATGAAAGGGATTGATCCCCAATTATGCATGCACCACATTTATATAGAGAAAGATGCCAGACCAATTGGACAACCTCAACAGAGGTTAAATCCTCATCTTAAAGAGATTGTTAAATCTTAACTACAAAAGTTGTTAGATGTAAACTTCATCTATCCCATATCTGACAGCAAATGGCTCTCTCCATTAGTAGTGGTGCCGAAAAAAATGGAAAGTTGTGTATATGTGTTGACTATAGAGAGCTTAATAAAACAACCGAAAAGACCATTTTCCCCTTTCGTTCATTGACCAGGTCTTGGACACATTGGCAGGAATTTTTTTTTTCTTTTCTAGATGGCTTTAGCGGATACAATCAAATTTATATTTCCCTTGAAGATCAGGATAAGACTATCTTTACCTACCCTTGGGGAACATTTTCTTATAGGGTTTTACCTTTTGGGCTTTACAATGCACCTGCCACATTTCAGAGGGCTATACTCAGCATTTTTTAGATCTGATAAATGAAGGGCTCGAGGTGTACATGGATGACTTTACACCTTATGGAGATGACTTCGAGCCAGCGTTACAAACATTAGAGAAAGTTATGCAAAGATGCATTGCCACCAGACCTTGTTTAAGCCATGAAAAATGCCACATGATGATGACCGAGGGCCTCATCATGGGTCATTATATCTTAGAAGCTGAAATCCAGGTAGATCTAGCAAAAATTGAGATAATTATTTTAATACCTACCCCTTCCACACAAACAGAGGTACACAGTTTCTTGGGATTTTCTGGGTATTATAGAAGATTTATAAAGAATTTTTCGCAAATTGCTACACCACTATATGCATTAACAAGAATTATTGATTTGATTTGGACTGATAAATGTGACAATTCTTTTGAAGATTTAAAGTAGTTTGTATCAACAACCCTAGCATTAAGGGGCCCAAACTGGGATTTGTCATTCCAGATTTCATCTAATGCTTCAGAGATAGCCATTGGAATAGTTCTCGGCCAGGAGGAATATAAAAAGCCATATGCAATATACTATATCAGCAAAAATCTATCTCCTGCTAAATTAAATTATACTGTTATTGAAAAAGAATTTTTGGCTGTAAACTATGCTATCAATAAATTCAGATGTTGAGTGTGGAGCATGATTGTTCAGAGGTCTTTGTTTTAGCCGGATGTATACCCCAGGAAGTTTGTACATCCCTCCACATGGGGAGGTGGGGGGTGCGGGGGGGACTTGTCCCCCCGCACGGGGGTTTGGGGGGCCAATCCCCCTCAGCTGGGGGGTTTGGGGCCCAGGGGTCCCCCTGCAGGGGTTTCACGGGCAGTGCCCCCGAAGCTAAAAAAAGATGTAAAATTGCCTTGTAAAAGTATAGTAATTTCTAGTCAATCTAGGTAGTTCATTAGGTAGATGATTTGATGGTAGAACTTAAGTTTAGTTTAGGGTTTTTTGCCCTAGAAAGTAACCCTTCTCCTTGTATGAGGGCATTGTATTTAAGGCTGTGTAATAGGTGTGTTTTCTCTGAGCGAGAAGCAAAGAGGTGAGACTGTGAGAGAAAACAGAGGATATTACAGTGAATTTGTTGTAGGTTGTGTCTCTTCATTTTGCTGGATAATAGAAAGGAAGGACAGGTTGTTTGGGGTGGATGTAGCCCAAATTGGGTGAACCACTTATTTTTGTGTCTCTCTTGTTTTATGCATTTTCTATGTTTATATTTCTGCAATATTTTATGTGTTCCATTTATCCGTAATATATAATTTTCTAACAACTGGTATTAGAGCTGAAGGTCGATTTGGCTGATAAACTCGCAGGAATGAAGGGTTCCTCGTTTGAGTGGGAGCAATGGTGGAAGATGGTAAGTTCAGGGTCGAGAAATTTAACGGCCAAAATTTCTTGCTGTGGAAGATGCAGATGGAAGATTATCTATATCAGAAAGATCTATACCTACCATTAGGTGGAAAAACAAAGACGCTGATAGGTATGTCAGATGAAGAATGGAACCTTCTCGATAGAAAGACACTCAGAACAGTACGGTTGTGCCTCGCAACATCAGTCACCTTCAACATTTCGAAGGAAACAACGATAGAGGGTTTGATTAAGGAATTAGAGAAACTATATGAAAAACCCTCAGCCTCAAACAAGGTATTTCTTATGAAACAGTTATTTAATATGAAGATGTCGGAAGGTGAATTTGTTGCAGACCATTTAAATGATTTTAATACTATTACACGTTAGTTATGTTTTGTAAGGGTAAACTTTGATGATGAAGTTAGAGCTATGTTATTCTTGTGCTCATTACCAGAAAGTTGGAATAGTTTAGTAATGGCCATTAGTAACTCTGTTTCTAGATCTAGTACTTTAAAATTTGATGATGTTGTCGGTGCTATCCTTAGTGAGGAAATGCGACGGAAAATCTCTGGTGAGACATCGAGTAATGCTTTGAGTGCAGAGTCTAGGGGAAGAAAAATGGAAAGAGGAAAGAGCTCAGGATATTGCAGTAAATCAAGGAAAGGCAGATCCAAGTCCAGATCGAGGATAGTGTGCTGGAAATGCAGAAAGAAAGGACACCTAAAGAAATACTGTAGAACTCGGAAGGGAAAAGAAGGAGATGCACAACAAGAAAACAATCATGAAGCAAATGTGACAGGTGAGCTGTTACAATATGCTTTGATTCTTTATTTCAAAAATATTATTGATTCGTGGGTCATAGATTCAGGGGCCTCATTCCACACCACATCTGATAAGAAATACTTTCATGACTATGTTCAAGGAGATTTTGGACAAGTTCATTTGGGTGATGATAAACCCTATAAAATTGTTGGAATGGGTAAGGTTCTTGTAAAACAATAGAATGGAAACCAATGGCTACTAAAGGAGGTAAGGGATGTTACAGATCTAAAGAAAAATATGATTTCAACAGGGCAGTTAGGTGGTGAAGGTTGTGTGACAACCTTCACTGATAAAACTTGGAAGGTCACCAAAGGAGCCCTGGTAATAGAAAAAGGCGAAAAGGTTGGCACATTCTATTTATGCAATGGTATTTTTAACTCTGTTAATGCTTTAACTTCCAAAGGAGTAGATGCAACATTATGGCATCATAGGCTCGGACACATGAGTGAAAAGAGGATGAAGATTCTTCACTCAAGGAATTTTTTGCCAGGTTTGAAGAATGTTGATTTGGACTTCTATAAGAATTGCATTTATTGAAAACAGAAGCGAGTCATATTTCTCAGAGTTGGGAAAGAAAAGAAGAGCAAAAAATTAGAGCTTGTGCATACAAATGTATGGGGACCTGCTTAGGTATCATCTCTTGGTGGCTCTCATTATTATGTTACTTTTATTGATGATGCAACTAGAAAAACTTGGATTTATTGTATCAAGAATAAATCTGATGTATTTGATACTTTCAAGAAATGGAAAGCTTTGGTTGAGATTGAGACAGGAACGAAATTGAAGTGTCTTAGATCAGACAATGGAGGTGAATATTGCAGCAAAGCGTTTGATAGGTACTTTTCAGAGCATGGAATTCGTAGAGAGAAGAAAGTTCCAAGAACACCACAAGAAAATGGTGTGTTAGAAAGGATGAACAAAACAATCATGGAGCATGCAAGGTGCATGAGATTGCATGCAATATTGCCTTTACAGTTTTGGGTAGATGCTGTAGATATTGTTGTTTATCTAATAAATAGAGGGCCTTCAAGTTCCTTGGATGGTGGTGTTCCAGAGGAAGCATGGACAGGTAAGAAGGTAAACTACTTCTTTTTAAAGCCTTTTGGTTGTGAGGCCTTTGTCCAAATTGATAAAGAAAATAGAACGAAGCTTGAGGCAAAGTCAAAGAAATGTACCTTTATTGGATATGGTGGTAATAATTTTAGTTATCACTTATATGATTACGAAAATCACAAAATCATTAGCAGCATATATGTAATATTCAATGAAAAGGTCTTGTATAAGAATCAGTTGTAGGAAAAGAAACATGAAAAAGAAAACAAGGAATACGCAGTTCTTGATGCAATCACTGAAAAAGTAAAGATGCCTCAAAATAATAATAATCAACAACCACAACAATAGAAATCACCACAACAGCAAAAAGCACCCCAAACACTTGAAAGTGGTGTTAGAAGATCTACTAGGATAATTAGACCCCCTAAACAATACTCTCCTTCATTATATTATTTATTGTTGACTGATTCTGGTGAACCCAAATGTTATGAAGAAGAAATGTAGGTTGAAAGTAGGAAGAAGTGTGAGGTAGCCATGAAAGAAGAGATGGACTCCTTAATGCATAACCAAACTTGGAACTTATTCAGGTTGCTTGCAAGAAAAACTAAATTGAAGAATAAATGGGTTTATAGGCTGAAGGAAGAATATGGAGGAAAACAGAGATATAAAGCTAGACTTGAGGTGAAGGGGTTTGCATAGAAGAAAGGTATTGATTTGGATGAAATATTTTCTCTTGTTGTTAAAATGACTTCAATCAAAACTATTTTAATTCTAGTAGCAGCTGAAGATTTGCATCTTGAGCAGTTAGATGTAAAGAAAACCTTTCTCCATGGGGATTTGGAGGAAGAGATATATATGAAGCAGCCACAAGGATATGAGGTGAAAGGCAAGGAGAAACTAGTGTGCCGGTTGAAGAAGAGCTTGTATGGCTTAAAACAGGCTCCAAGGCAGTGGTATCTAAAATTTGACAAGTTTATGTCTAAACAAGGTTATACTAGATGTCAGTCTGATCATTGTGTTTATCTGAAAAAGAAAAATCATGGCAGCTATATTATATTGTAATTGTATGTAGATGACATTCTTGTTGCAATGTCTAACATGCAGGAAATAAATGTGCTGAAAAGAAAATTGGCAAATTCATTTGCCATGAAGGATTTGGGAGCTGCAAAACATATCCTTGGTATGAGAATCACTAGAGACAGGAAAAATCGCAAGTTAACATTGTCTCAGAATGAGTACATACAAAAGGTGTTGAAAATATTTAATATGCACAATGCAAAACCAGTTAGTACACCTTTTGCTAGCCATCTCAAACTTAGTAAGGAAATGTGCCCAAAGACCCAAGAAGATATGGATTATATGTCTAAAGTTCCATATGCATCAGTAGTTGGAAGCTTAATGTATGCAATGGTTTGCACAAGGCCTGATATTGCACATGTAGTGGGAGTTGTAAGCAGGTACATGAACAATCCAGGAAAGGAACATTAGATGGCAGTGAAATGGATTCTCAGATATTTGAAAGGTACCACAAATCAAGCATTAAGCTTTGGTGGTTCAAACATTTCTCTATAGGGACATGTTGATGCAGATATGGCAGGTGACAGAGATAATAGGAGGAGCACTACAGGATATGTATTTACTATTGGTGGAATAGCTATTAGTTTGGTTTCAAAAATCCAAAGTGTTGTTACACTTTCAATAGTAGAAGTAGAGTATGTTGCTACTACAAAGGCTAGTAAAGAAATTATTTGGGTACAAAGGTTTATGTGTGAATTGGGTAAGGAGCATGATATGGGCACATTATACAGTGATAGCCAAAGTGCCATTCATCTTTCAAAGAACTCAACATTTCATTCTAGGACTAAACACATACAGCTCACGTACCATTTCATACGATCAGTGTTGGAAGATGGAGAGTTGAAGCTGGAAAAGATACACACTAGCCAGAATCCTGCAGATATGCTATGAAAAGTTGTAACTAGGGAGAAACTGAGAATATGCTCAGTTTCAATTGGTCTTCAAGGATGACAATGAAGATGAGAAACAGCCAGGTCCAAAGAGGATTCATTGTCTAGTAAATGAAGCAGCGACAGAGTTACAACAATCATTCTCCAAGTGGGAGATTTTTGTGTGTGGAGCATGATTGTTCAGAGGTCTTTGTTTCAGTCGGATGTATACCCCAAGAAGTTTGTACACCCCTCCACGCGGGGGGGTGCCGGGGGGACCTGTCCCCACCTCGGGGGTTTGTGGGGGCCGATTCCCCCTAGCTGGGGGGTCCAGGGGCTAGCAGGGGCTTGGGGGCAGCGCCCCCGAAGGTAAAAATAGATGTAAAATTGCCTTGTAAAAATATACTAATTTCTAGTCAATCTGGGTTGTTCATTAGGGGGATGATCTGACGGTAGAACTTATGTTTAGTTTAGGGTTTTTTGCCCTAGAAGGAAACCCCTCTCTTTGTATGAGGGCATTGTATTGAGTTTGTGTAATAGGTGTGTATTCTCCGAGCAAGAAGTAGAGAGGTGAGGCTGTGAGAGAAAATAGAGGATATTACAGTGGATCTGCTATAGGTTGTGTCTCTTCATTTTGCTGGATAATAGAAAGGAAGGACTGGCTGTTCGGGGTGGACGTAGCCCAAACTGGGTGAACCACATATATCTGTGTCTCTCTTGTTTTATGTGTTTTCTGTGTTTATATTTCTACAATATTTTATGTGTTCCATTTCTCTGTAATATATAATTTTCTAACTTCAGACATTATATAACGGATACCCTGTGGTTTTATACACTAATCACTCTGCTATTAAATATCTAGCTAATAAAACTGTTACAAATGGAAGATTGACAAGATGGTTGATTCTTTTACAGGAATTTGATATCACTATCAAAGATCAACCAGGAAAATAAAATCCAGTAGCAGATTTCCTTTCACGTATGCCAAAGACAGATGACTCCATAGTAGTAGAAGACCAGTTTCCTGATGAACACTTATTTGTTGTAACTGTGAAAACACCATGGTACGCAAATGTCACAAATTATTTGGCAGTAGGCAAGTTACCCAAGCACCTAATGCCTAATGAAAGGAAACAAATAGTACAGCACAACACACGATTTTCTTGGATCAAAGTCTACTTATTTCATACACGGGATGATATGCACATTAGAAGATGCGTCAGGGAAGACGAGATCTTTGACACCTTGAAAGCTTGCCATGATGGGCCTTGTGGTGGACATTTTGTAGATCGCCAGACTAGTCACAAGGTATTACAAATGGGCTATTATTGGCCCACGATTTTTAAAGATGCCAAGAAATTTGTCCAAGCATGTGATAGTTTCCAAACAATGGGATACCCTAGGCAATCTGATGAGATGCCCTTGCACCCGCAGATAGTCATTGAACCTTTTGAGTGATGGGCGTTAGATTTCATCAGTCCAATAAACCCATCATCTAATCAAAAGACATATATATTAGTTGCAACAGAGTATGTGACTAAATGGGTGGAGGCAGAGGCACTACCAAGGGCAATAGAGGACTTAGTAATCCACTTTATTTTTCCAACTATTCCTGTGATATGGCTTGCCTAGAGAGGTAATTACCGATGGAGGACTATAATTCATAGGCCATAAGAGCACTGCAACATTAAAGAACCATCATATCAGGCACATAATCACGACTCGATACCACCCGTAGGAAAATGGCTAGGTAGAAAGAACCAATAAGGTAATCAAGGCAATACTCACAAAGACAGTTGCATCACATAGACGTGACTGGGCTATCCGATTGCCCGAAGCCCTATGGGGATACCACACAACATGGAGAAATACCATTAGATATTCCCCATATCAGCTAGTGTTTCGCAAAGAACCTATCTGTTGGCAATAATACTTGTGGAGGGGGGGGGGGTGAATCAGTATTATCAACTCAATAATATTTTCATTTTCATTATCAGATTCATATACACCACTTCAGTTAAGGATACCCGCATGTATACCCAATTGCGTTTAATGAAACTAGCGTATATCCAGTAAACTTATGGTTCAGTTAGTTGATCTTTAATGAGTGCATCAGAACATTACTAACCATATGAATAGTAAATATGTACAGTAAAATAAAACAGATCATCACACATAAGAAGCATGCATGAACACTATGATATAAGGTGGAAATACAATGTGGGTGAAAACCACCTACTGCAATTTGTCTCTATCTTCTTTTAATAAGAAACCTTAAAATATTTCTATACTGGTGCAGTCTTATACCAGTATGCAGGCTTCTACCTGCAGAAGGCTACAACCTTCTCTCATTCTCCAGATTCTCCTAGAAGGGAGCTACAACCCCCTTAGCTCTTGTACTAGCTGATGTACTAGTACGTAGGTACTAACCTACAGATGGCTACAACCTTCTATTTTCTTCCAGGGACCACGTTTCCTAAATTTTTAGTCTGGATCCATAATCACCACTGCAATAAAATCATTAAGTCTGAATCACCCAACAACTGAATCACTAAAACTCTGTCATCAAAACACAATCACCAAAACACAGACTAGAGCCCAAAACTCTGCAACAACTACTAGAGCCAACAACAACCTAAAATATCAAATCTCATAATGTATACACTACTTGACTATGTCAAACTAACGTGTATACACTCTTTCACCAGAGAGAACCCGTGTACAAATCTGAAAATAATTAGTTATACCTTCGCTACTATTTCCATCTTCAGATATGCCCAGACCATAAGATATAAAGGATAAAACATGTGTCAGTATTTAGATCTATTCATGATCATACCATATAATGATAATACATTTTAGTCTTCATGATCTTAGTCTGTCAACCTTTATCAACCGCATAGGTTCCTCCTTGGTTTAGATCAAGCAAAGCATCACAAACCCATAGCAAACATACTAGATCTCATACTTCATCAGATATTCATCACTTGCACATCTTTCCACCTCTTGGCCTAGTGATCTTCTCCTTATATAGTCTTAGGCCTTACTCAAAACCATGATCTAAAACCACATAGAACCAATACCTTGGACCCAATACCTGGGGTCAACACTTCAAACCAAACACCATGGACCAATACCAAAATACCATGGACGAAATACCACAGACCAAAACTTAGACTCCCAACGTGTACGTGCCTTTCCTTTCGTAAAGATGTGTGTGTACATATATGTTACCTGGTATATGGGAAACCCACGTGTATATGCATTATTGTCACAGTGAACCTGCGTATACCTCTCTATACTATGATTTGTCATCTGAGTGAGTTGCCATCAAAGACAACACCTGTATCATACATGTATCATAATGCGAACAATCTCCCCCTTTGGACTTGATGGCAATATCCACACCAAGTCACTCTCCCCTTTTGACATCAAGGGCAAAGGGTGGACCAAGATATTCTCTCCCTTGATATGCATTATGTTGTCCTTACTCCCCCTGAGTGCATGCTGAAATCTCTGATTGAGCTACCCCTTTGTACATGCCAAGATGTACCAATCCATCCATGCTCCCCCTGAGCACATGCCAAGTCTAAACAAGACCATGATAGTCATTAGTAACTGTCATACACCATATGATCTGCACTATAACCATCTGTCACTAGCATCTAGACCTGTAACCTGTGTGGAGCGATAAAAAGGTGTCTTTTAAACTCCTAATTACCTTCACATTAATTATCAACCCAGGGACGACTTTTTATTTCAAGAGTGTACTCAGTCTGAGGCGGCTATTTACTCAAGATTAATGTTTAGTAGTACAGCGTTCAGAATATACAAGAGTAAACGGATGCTAAACTATGACTAAATTGCTTCAAAAGGATAAAATCACACAAGGCAACTTATCAGTCAAGGGTGCGGAAGCGATAACCCATCCCTCTAGAAACTGATGGAAAGGAAATTAGAGCATGGACCATAGGTCTGAGAGCTAGGCAGCGACTGCTGAGGCTCACTACAGCCTTAGACCTTCTCTCACACCAAAGAAGAAAATGCAAGTAAATGGAATGGCAGAAAGTAAAATTGAACAGCAAATAGGAAATGGAACAACAAGTCTAAAATGGAACGACCGTAAATGGAACAGCAAGTCTATAATGGAACTGAATAGAAAAACTTGTTGAGATTGCAACAAGATGATGGAGCTTAGTGAAAAGAGTCGCCTTCACTAAGTGGGCCCGCAGGGTATTTTTGGCGCAAGTCTATTTTTAGACTATGTCTATTTTTAGACATATGGATCATGTCTATGGATTGCAGGTTGCTGTTTATGGATAATTGATCAAGTTGGGAAAAATAGATGGG
>APFE030845732.1:0-23124 GCA_000404065.3 Pinus taeda
TGTTTATTTATTAAGTATACTAAAATAAAATTTTGAAAATAGTTAGACTGAAAAAGTTCATAGACTTACTTATTAGAGTCACTCACTTAGGAGCACCATGCTTTTAATGTTTTATAAAAGTGATTTTGTTTAATTGTTTCTAAGTGTTAAATTTACTTTATTCTCATTATGTTACTGGTCCAAAGGGTGTAAAGAAATGCTGTAAGAGAGTATAAAGAGAGATAGTTATAAATATGAAATTTAATATTTGTTCAATATTTAATTCCACGCATTAGTGCACCATGAGTAGTGTCACATTGTATTTGAGGAACGTTTCTCTTTGAAAGTGAACGTCTTCACCTAATTAGTGACATTAATCCAAGAAAAAAATTCCCTTCAACTTGCATCTTCATGATTTATACATAATTTGTTTGGAGGTTTTACACTTGAATTGCTTTTTCCCAAGAAAAATATAATTGTATTTCACTCACATTGTCCAAAACCCAATTGTGTTTTCATGTATGTGCTTTTCAATTTTATCATTTTAGTTGTCTCTCTTATGTTATATTTGAAAGCACTACCCATAACCAATAATTAAGTAAAAAAAACAGACAGACTTATATATATATATATATATATGTGTGTGTGTATATATTTGTTTTTACATTATAGAAAGACTTATGCGAAAACAAATAGCATAGCCTATTTGATAACACAATATGCTTCTCAAGACAAGGCTCAAGTTATGCCTTTGAATCAATTATCTAATTTTCATTTTCTTATAGTATCATTTGAAGTATATAGTTATGGCTTAAAATTGAGATCTATGAATAACATAGTAAAAAATCAAAGACCTATTTGTTATATATATATATGTGTGTGTGTGTGTGTGTTCTTTTTGTTTTTACATTATAGAAATGCCTATGTAGAAACACATATCATAGCCTATTTTATAACAATATGCTTCTCAAGACAAGGCTCAAGTTATGCCTTTGAATAAATTATCTCATTTTCATTTTCTTATAGTATCATTTGAAGTATATAGTTATGGCTTAAAATTGATCTCTATGGATAAGATATAAATCCATCTCTTCACTTTATTGGTGATAAAGATTTGTATTCAAAACCCTTATAAAGCCTCCCCTAATGTATGTTATTGACACAATATTAACCTCAATAACGAATTCTTATATGCATAATATGCCCATAACTTACTCGAGGAATAATAAAAACATGAACTAAAAATATGAAAGAAAAGTGCCTAACTCAATTAATGAATGGAATATAACAAAGAATGTTCAAGTAAAGAGTATATTAAGAAAATAAATCAATGTAGAATGAGAATGATTTAGAACCCTCTAAGTAGAAGTAGATGTATTATATTTATTTCCAACATAATTTATAACACACTATTGCAATAAATGGGACCTGTTAAGTTGCCTTTGCTTTAGTGAATCATGATTTATCATCTTCACAAGTCTCCTTCACTAATGATGCTACCGATTTTGAAATTGCACTATCTCATATCATAGATGTATTTATTAGTATTATAAAATAAAATATAGGTGGGAGTGGGATCTTTTCTCATCCTATCCAATCTTCAAACCTCTAGATACATAACAAAGAGGGAAGGTTTACAATAGAATTACTTCCTTGTTCATATACACTTTTGGAACTAAGTGTTAGAAAGTGAGATCTCTATCCAACCTTCTAGTTATCTTGAGAGAAAAAGAAAAGAAAAATTAATATGATAAAGGGAAATAGTCACAAAAAATTGTTGTTTAAACTAAATCTCCAAAAATGAAGAGAAGTACGAAAGCATCTTCCATCCCTTTTAAAAAATTTCAAATAAATTTCCAAGCAGAAAGTTAATGCATTAACATACAATTGGATTTATCTCACGTGGTTGGAGGAATGCTTATCACCCTCCCCACCGAGGTTCGATTCCCACAAATGACATGTTGAGCTCATATAGAGTATATTTCTCTAATAGATTTCACCCTTATTCTCGACTCACCTTGTGGCCTTAATAATCTAGGGTTTTACCTATGTATCATCTTCAAAATGAGGGAAATTATCCAAGGGTTTTCCCCGAGATTTATAACATGGGAAACAATACAATATATCATGGAAATCTTATGTGAAATATATTTCATTACTTCATCTCATATATCATAAGAACATGCACTGGGTGCACTTCCATGGCATAAAACAATTTCTCATTGTAGTTGATAGTTCTGTTGTGAAGGCATGTATCCTAATTGTCACACTTGGAGATAAGTGTCGTTTTATTGTTGTTTCAATGAACACATGTTGATTTTGGGTACTGTGCATCTTCTTGTCATGTGTTTGAGGGTGTATGTGTGTGTGATAATGTTAAGTACTTTTTGTATGCTCTTACTCTTACTCTCTTGTCTCACTAATCTCACACTTAGTGAAACCATTGGAGCTTTTCCCTATCCACTCATCTTGCACAAGTTGTAAGCACACTGATTTCTTGCCAAGCAATGAGCACACTATGCACTCCTAACATTTAGTGATGACACCCACCTCGTAGACTTGCATACTATGTAATCTTGAGGAAAACCTCTTGGAACATTGAGCAACATTAGAGCACAAACCCTCAAACCTTACTACTTACACCTACTCATTGCGCAATCCTTGATCAAATATGTCTTGTATTTTGTGTTGTGCATTCTTAGTGGATAATCTGGTCATATCTATACCATTTACATGGAAACCTATGCAATTCCCAAATGAACCTCCTAAGCCATTATGCACTGCACAGTTATAGTGCCTAATCTTACCACTCTTGCTACCTGCAATTTCCCTCCATTCAATGCCTTAACTAACGTTTCCTTCACTATTCACTGTGCACTTTCAGTGGATAGTAGGGCCATCCTTCAACCCTTGTAGTGGTCAACTACATAGTCCCTTGATCCTCCTCCTCAATTACTATGCATTGTGTATTACCAATGGGAAATCCTATCATCCATGCCTCATGAAACTATGTACTACGCCTAAGAATGTCTCCTCCTCTCTTTCCATTGCGCAGTGTGTGCTCCTAGTGTCTAATCCTTCACTTCTTGCCTCTTGTTCCTATGCATTGTGCACTAGAAAGCCTCTTTCCTTGAGACCTTTCACATTTCCCATCACAGTCAATATCTTGAATGAACATAAGGTAGAATAGGTGATTTTGGGACTGATATTCTCTTGCCATGAGTTAGCTCCATTTTAAGGTACTTTCATCCTAACATGGTAGATAATTTTCAAGGAGATAATCAAGGAAATATGCTACGAAAACATTTGCTGAGCTGAAACATAAATATACCATCATGCAGAAGATAGAGGAACTCCAAAATACAACATATGGATAGTAACTCATGATGATTTAGAATGCCTTAATACCATTCCCATACCCTTTAGAGGGTGAAGATAAAATACATTTCATATCCATCATGAGGAATCAAAGACACGTCAATAGAGAAGAGAACTTGACATCAGCACATTACAACAAAGTCTCATGTCACATGTTACCAAATGAGCATTGACATAAACATGTATTTTGTCATATTTTAGTGGAATATAATTTTGTAATTATCAAAATCAGAAAAAATTAAATGTGTGGAAACCTAAGGGTCACACATGGAATGTAAAGAGTTATTAGGAAGTCCAAGATTCATGTAGGAACTCAAAAGTCACATACTACCTCAAGAGTCATGAGGGAGGTCAATATTTATAAGGGAGGTGAAAGGTCACCTCATTTGGTATAAATAAACCCCCATAGCTCAAGAAAATGAGTTTTCACCTTAGCTTCTCAAGCTAGGAATAGGTGAGAAGATCATCCTTTTGAGGAGGAAGTAGTCGCTTAACATTCCACTATTGGGCCTAGTGATGCATCATTGTAATTGTGTATCTTGGAAAATTCATTTAATGGTTTTAAAGTCTTAAAAATGGCACACTTTCATGCATATATTGTGAATGTTGTAAGATTATTATTTCATTGTTTACAATGTATGTTTGTGTTTATAATAAGGAAAATGAACTATTTAATTACCTTTAGTATACATCTTTGAATTGTTCATTTATTTCTTTCATGATCGTTGTTTCTATGCGAACTACTTCACAAGATAATTAAAGATTATTTTAGATATATGTGTGTGTCTTTATTATTATATTACTATTACTCTTCTTCTAAACACTCAATTTCTATTTTCTATCTGTGAAAATACCTTTATTCACATTGAAATTGAGTGCTTCACAAGGCTAACTTACTTTCTTATCTCGAAAGTATATGCATACTATCTTATGTTGTTTATTGCAGCTAAGGAAAATGTTTAAGATTATGGCAATTAGGATTGTTTCCTAGATGGGACTCCTACTCCAAATGGTGTAAGGTCTACTTGGGACTTCGTATCGGTGATACCCCCTATATGTTGGTGGTTTCCAAAGACAACAACATTTTGGCACTAGAAAGAGGGCCAACCTTTGTATAGTTGATAACTCAACTCTTTCACATAAAGAACCTTCAGTTCAAGGTAGTAATTCTGTGAGTCCGAATCCAACCCACATGTTTTAGAAAGAAGAGTCATCTCAGTAAGGTCCAAAGCATGCTTATGAAGTTACTTATGAGAAACTTTGGATGATTTTTCCTATCATCCATCAGTTTGATAGAGCTCTTAGATTACTACTTGTTACGTATGCTATTCCTTATATGCAATCTTCGAAAGAGAAAACCCACTGTGGTGTTCTAGTTTCCTTAGTTGAGGATTTGGTTACTGCTACCCTTGATGATTTAGTTGATTCACATGAAGAACCTCATTACAAAGGGGATATTCCACCACCTATTTGGGAAAATATAGAGGGAGACAAGGAGAACTTTCATTTTTTAGGTGACAAACCGATGAGGGACAATGAAAAACCAAACAATGATGGAAATTAGAATAGTAAAGAGGAAGAGTCTTTAGAATCAAATAATGAGGAAGAGAATTAAGACGTGACTAAGGACCAATTGAGAACATGAAAACATGTCATCGCCAACCTAGGAAAGGACAACAAGTCACAGTAAGTAACAAAAGGAACATATTTTGTTTACATAATGAATGAAATTAATGGACATAATTTGCACTTACCTCAAGAAGACTGGACATATCACTCACCATAATAATCCACAACCACCATAAGCGTATGATGTAATATACACCATCAGCCTATGATTTCATTATCTTAATTAAAATCTTTCACCCCTAGTGAACTATCCATTCAAACTTGTACCTATTAGACTATATTAAATATCAGCAACAACAATGGGAGATTCATTGAATCACATAAAGCCCATAATTCCCTTTTTCTATAATATTGTGACAATGTTTTAGAAATGTTTCAGTCTGCAAGATGCATTAGGTATGTTGAGATATTATAGGGGTATGATTATGTTATTTCCCTTGAAAATGTGTTCAATTTCCAATATGATAGGTATATGGTAGTGGGAATAATGGTTCAGGAAGATGAAGAAACCATAGAAATAATGTCTAGGCTACAACAAATCAGAGAGTGAAAAATATGAAGCCATAATTGATGGAGTAGTTTCTCAATACATAAGAGGTTTTGGTGAAGAACTAGAGTGGATTGGAAAAAAGGTATATACCAACACCCTATACATATCTCTCATCACAGAGAGATAATTTTAACATCAGGGGTGCCATGGGGTCATCTATTAGCACCACTTGAGGCTGCTAGATCACTTGAGGATTTAAAAACTAGTCAACATACCCTTCTTACTCTGGAAGACAGTCTAACAGATGGCCACCAACATTTAAAACTCTAGTAGGCTAAATGATTCCCTTTCACATCATGACTCGATCAAATTACTTATGGAACATGCACTACAAATAGAATATTGTATCTGGAATGATGTTGTCTAAGCACCGAGGTTGGAAGTTGAAGAATCACTAGTAGAAGGAACAATTGTTGCAACTTCACTAGAAGTTTCAACTACTACAACTCCACCAAAATATGCAACTACTACAATCCATAAGGAGGTTGTTGCTACAACTTACAAAGCAGGAGAAATTGTTGAGTTGCAACCATAGGAAGAAGAATCCATGGGAGGTCATGATAGTGATATAGAGATCACTAGAATACAACCTCCAACAAGGATACTAAGGAGAATGAACAAGAGGACTGCACTTGTGTCTATACCAAAAATGAATATTATAAGGTAAAAAAAAGGAAGAGACAACACTATCTTCTATAAAAGAGGCGGAAACCCATGTTGCAACACAAGAAGAAACATGGTAGGACAAAGAAGAAGAGATACATGCTACAAAAAAAATAGATTTAGAAGAGATGCATGTTGTAGCATGGCTTGAAGAAAAAAGAAATTGTCCCAGGAAAGATTAAAGAAGTGTATGTGGTAACAAAGATTGAGAAAGAAGTAACCCTTGCATAAACAACAGAACCTTTAAGGGTAATTGAAGAAGATTAAGATTGTATTGAACCATAAAAAGTGGAAGGAAGGATGAACATTCATTGTCGGGGAGGGCGATGGAGGGTTTCGGAGGCGACGGGTTTCGACCTGAGATCACTTAGCAGGGTAGGGTTTTAACACCAGTAGAGGTCCGGGATCAGATCAATGAGGATAGGGCAGGTACGGGGCGGTCAGGTAGGCGGCAGCATCGAGGTAAAAAGGCGGTAAAAAAGTCGAGACAGGTTACTATACCCGGGAGGATTAGCGGCGAGGGTTTTAACCAAAACGAAGAAGGTTGAACTCATTACGCTGTTCAGGGCAGATTAGGGTAAACAAGAGTTTTCTCAAAACGTGGCTTGGAGGTGAAGCACCGGATGGTTCAAAACAGGTGGTAGAAACCGGCGAGTATCCCGTGCTCAAAATTCGTTTTGTTATTCAGGGGACTGTTGTCAGCGGTAAGCGGTAATAAGGCAGGTTCTACCACATCATTATGGTAAAACACGGTGAAGAGGTCGACTTGGAGCCGGCGCCGGAGGACCTTCTTACCGCTTGGGGGAAAGATGTAACCGCTCATAACCTTGTCAAGTTCTTTGGCAGTTTTGCTGATGCGGAGTGTTTTGAAGACGACGCGTGGAAGCCAAAGTATGTAAACGAACTGTATGAGGATAAAACTGGAGCAGTAGGAGCATGCAACAAAGGAACGAAGGAACCCCAACTTTCGGAGAAGAGCCAGCATCAGCTTTCGGTTGAAATTCTGGGCAAAAAACTCAAACCTCTCTCAGGCCAGTCATTTTCAGGGGGACTAGAAGACATCGTGAAAGGTTCAGCAAAGAAGGGCCTCTGGAGTACTGCGGGGGAAGGCTTGAAACCACAAAATGTGACGCTCGATCTTGGAAACCGACACACAGTGAGGAGGTCGCCGATAAAAATTCATCAAAGTGGTGGTTTGATAGCATCAGGGGTATACTCTGAGGGGGTTAAAGACCCGGAAGCAGTGCAAAAGGAAATATCTAGTGCCGTAAGGAAAGATATCGGAAGCCCAATAAGAGAACTGTTTGAGAAGGAAGCTGGGTCGGGCGAGTTTTTGTCGACACAGTGCGACAAACAAATTCGGGTGGAGAATAAGGATCCCCATCAGGGTAGCCGTGGTGGGGGAAACCCAAACCCGAAGGGAGACACCTCAGAACCGGACCGCGAACCAGGCACAAATCGAAAGAGGGCTTTTTCACTGAAAAAGAAGTACTTTGAAGGCAATCTGGTTTTGGGCATGGATGTACAAATCCAGGATGCTCTGACAGTGGCTGAATGTACCTTGGTAGGCAGAATCAGAGGGAGGGCTCTCTCAGGTAAGGCTTTAAATCAATGGGCAGAGGCTCAATGGGGAAAATCTCTCCTAAACCCTTTCAAAGTGGCTCTTCTTGTAAAGGGTTGGTTCATGGTAAGTTTTGCGAAAAAAGACGATGCGGACTGGGTGGCAGAGAGAAACTGGTTGATAGGGAACCGACCAGTTCTGTTTCAGAAATGGAATCCTAATTTTGATGCCAACAGAGAAAAGGCGGATGAGTTCCCAGTGTGGGTTCGCCTGCCTGGTCTGCCGCCCTTCTTGTGGGTTGAGTCAGTGTTTAAATCAATTGGGAACCTGCTAGGTACCTACCTAGAATCAGATATGTCTTTCCTCCAAACTTTCGAAAGATCAGTGGCAAGGATCCTGGTGCGTTTAAATCCGAAGGAGGGCCTAGCAGAATCCATAAAATTGGAATACGGGGAATATGTTTTTGTACAACCTTTGGATTATGAGCACCTACCATTCCGTTGCTATCGATGTCACGACTATGGGCATCTAGCAAGGGAATGCCCACTTGGGAACCGAAGAAGAAGGCCTCAGTATCCTGGGGAGCAGAGGGAGAAAAAGTCGAGAAAGGAGCAAGTGCCCGAGGTGGAGATATTTCAGAAGGATTCGGGTATGGAGGATAGAGGGAAATCCGAGGGGACGAAGAGCACAGCAGCCGATATGAACATGCCCGAGAAGACAAAAGGCGAGCTCGATCCGGTGAAGGACGCAAAAGATGGAGGAGTCGAAGGTTCTGTTGCTGCTCCACAAGACATTACCGGTATGACTCATGATCAAAGCTCTATCCCCCTTTCATCTGATATCGATGCAAATCATATACTTGATGCTCTTTCTGTTCATAAAATCGATGTGGGTAAACATGTTGAGGGTTCTAGTAAAGAAATACCCCTGAAATATCTGAATAGTGAAGCCGTGCCAAGTCTCAGTCAGAAATCGTCCTCTCCTCCTCAGTGCCGTCACTATAACCTGAGATCTCAGGGGAAAAAACATGATCCTCTTCCTGACTCGACTATCCCGATAGGAGGCCTGGGCTCTCCGTGCTCTCAATCATCCTATAGAAAGGGCAGGGGAAGAACTTCGTATATGTCCAAAGCAAAGGACAAAGCAAAATTTGACGTTGCTGATGGGAAGCAAATGTCAATTACCGGGGCGCTTAGAGCAGCGATGTCCCTTGAACATGTTAAAATATGATCCTTTTGTCCTGGAACATCAGAGGGCTAGCCAGCAAGCCCAAAAAGCTGGCCTTAAAAGAGCTAATCCTTAGATACAAACCTGACATTCTCTTTTTACAAGAAACTCTAGGTAGGAGCTCTGAGGTGGAATCTATGCTTAAGTCCTCGCTCCCAGGATGGTCCTTTCATGCCCTAGACGCTGAAGGACACTCAGGGGGACTGGCAATCGGGATTCGGGATGGAAGGATGATTATAAATAGCCTGTGGGGCATGGACCACGCCCTCGGCATGGAGGTCTTATCGTCGGATATGGGTGTATCTTTTTTGCTGCTAAATATCTATGGCCCGTGCCAAGGCCGTGAGCAGTTTTGGAACAATCTCTTTGCAAAAGATATAATAAATAACAGAAGTTTAATAATGGGAGGAGACCTTAATTTTTCCATTGGGACATCTGAGACTTGGGGCCCAAATGCTCGAGAAGACTCTCTTTCGGAGTTCTTCTTAAACTCTATTCAATCCCATAATTTGATCGATGTCAACCTTCTCAAAAATAAGCCCACCTAGAGGAACAGAAGGACTGGAGAAGGAAGGGTGGCTAAACGTCTGGACCGTTTCCTTATCAGTGAAGATCTGTCAAATGACATTCCAATGTTCAGGCAGTGGGTTGGCGATGGAGGGAATTCGGACCATTTCCCTATTCTATTAGAATTCAATAAACCTCCATCCAAACCCGCCTCCCCTTTTAAATTCAATGCATCATGGGTGCAGGAGGAATCGTTCAACGTCCTATTTAGAAATACTTGGAGACACCCGGGTGGTCAACAAGCAGTAAACAAAGAGGCTCATTTCTGGGACAATCTCAAAAGACTTAAAAAAGCAACTCTAGAATGGGCTAAAGAGCGGAAGAAGGCTCAGGTGGAAGAGTTATCCCATATAAATGAAAAGCTGCGGGATTCTGAGGATCCTGAAGCGGATGGTTATTTAAATCAGGAGTCAAAAGACAAAATCTTGCAGCTAGAAAATCAAAGGAGCAAAATCCTATTAATGCAGGAGGAGGAATGGAGGCAAAAAAGCAGGGCTATTTGGTTAAAGGCAGGCGATGAAAACACGAAGTTTTTCCACAACTATGCTAAGGGCAGGAAAAGTGCAAACACCATTTGGAAGCTAAGGGATACAGATGGTTCGGAAGCATCCTCCTTTGAGGATCTTTCTAGAATGGGAAAGATGCACTTTCAAAACTTGTTTACAGCTCAAGGTGGGATAACTTTGGCAGAAATTATCAGAACTGCCCAAAGTTTCCCCCGGTTTGTGGATGAAGAGGAAGCTGAGAATCTCATGGAGGTAGTGACAAAGGAGGAAGTGGAACATGTCCTAAAATCAATGGCAAAAGATAAAAGTCCAGGTCCTGATGGGTGGACGAGTGAACTTTTCAATCATTTCTTTGATCTTATTGGAGATGAGTTAACAGAAGTAGTAAATGAATCTAGAAGGAAAGGAGAGATGTTTCCCCCATTTAATGCCACTTTCATAGCTCTCATACCGAAAAAGGAGGACCCTGAATCATTTGAGGATTTTAGACCAATCTCGTTATGCAATTGTGTTTACAAAATCATAGCAAAAATCATAGCCATGAGGCTGAAACCAATTTTATCTAAAAATATCTCAAGTGAACAATTTGGCTTCTTAGACGGCAGACAGATACATGAAGCCATTGGGGTAGCGCAAGAAACGATTCATAGCATTAAACAGAAAATCAAAAAAGGAGCTGTGATAAAAATTGATTTATCGAAAGCTTATGATCGAATATGCTGGACCTACCTCCGAATGATGCTCATTCATCTGGGATTCAAGTTGGACTTCACTAACTGGATTATGGGATGTGTCACCAGCGTAAGTTTTGCAGTCTTAATAAATGGGGCAGCGTCTTCATTCTTTAAAGGTCAAAGGGGCTTGAGGCAAGGATGCCCTCTCTCTCCTTTGTTGTTTCTTCTAGTGGCTGAAGGCCTCAGCAGACTGATCTCAGAGGCAAAAAGGACAGGTATGATTAAAGGTCTGGAAGTAGCAGCAAATCTTTTCATTACACATCTTTTGTTTGTTGATGATATCTTGCTATTCACTAATGGGAATCTGGATGAAGTAAAGGAATTGAAGGCTATTCTGGAGTTATTTATGAAAGCTACAGGAATGCAAATTAATATTAGAAAATCTCAGTGTATTTTGGAAGGCTTCTCCAGGAATGAAAGAGCCCAAATTAACACCTCTCTTCCCTTTGAATCACTCTCTATGGATGATCCATTCAAATATTTGGGTTTCTGGCTCAAACCAAATTCCTATAAAAAGCAAGATTGGAATTGGCTAGTGGCTAAAATTGAAGCTAAGATAGGACATTGGAGTTATAAGTGGCTGTCAAGAGCAGGTAGATTAACATTGGTTAACTCAGTCCTCCAAGCCATACCAGTTTTCTGGGCTGCTCTTACCTGGGTTCCAAAAGGAGTCCTGCATAAGATCAAGAAATTATGTAGCAAATTTCTCTGGTCGGGCGCAAAGGAAGATTCGGTGCTCCCGTGGGTTGCATGGGATAAGATAGCAAGACCTAAGGAATGGGGAGGTTGGGGCATTAAGAATCTAAATGATTTTAGTACCTCCTTGGCCGCTAAATCAGGGTGGAGGCTAATCACTTCCGAAAACCTCTGGACAAGGGTGGTCAAACGTAAGTATATTGACCCAATGCCTCTGGAAGACTGGATCCGGGATCCAAACAAAAAAGGAAAGAATTGTTCTGTAATCTGGAAGGTTACTTCTGAAGCTTTTAAAGTAATAGAACAAGGTTTGTCATGGCAAGTGGGCAGAGGGGATAAAGTCAGAATAGGAAAGGACCCTTGGGTGGGATGTAATGAGAGATATGCCTTATCCCAGGGTCTCCTCAGAAACCTAGAGTCAAAAGGTATATTTTTTCTTCATCAAATTGAGAAAATAGGCCACTCTACTATCTGGGGGCAATCATGGAAAACTAGTGACGAAATAAACCTTGATCAAGTGTGGTGGGTGGAGTGGCATCAATTTACTCAGGAGCTGGGAAGATCAAATGTCAGAATTATTGATAGGCCGGATCAGCTGGTCTGGGCTTTCGCAGAGACGGGAAATTACGCCCCAAAATCAGGGTATAAATTTTTAATATCCAAGAAGGGATGGGAGGCTCCTGACTGGTGGTCAAAACAGTTGTGGATGCTGAAATGTCCTAAAAAAGCCAGGCTTTTTTTCTGGTGCGCCCTCAAGGAAAAAGCCCCTACTTGGGATGCTATACAAGCCAAGTTTATGAGTGGCCCTAGCAGGTGCCCGCTTTGTAAAAATGAATCTGAATCGATACATCACCTTTTCATTCACTGCCCTTTCACAAAAAGGGTCTGGCTCGAGACTCAGGTCTTAATAAGAACAAACTGCAATTGGGAAGGTGCTTCTCTAAAGGCCACATGGGAATTGTGGTGGAACCAGAACAGGGAGGGGAACTTGAAAAATCTTCCGCCCATAATCACATGGGGAGTATGGATAGCTAGGAACAAAGCTATATTCCAAGAGGTCTCTCTATCAGTAGAGTCCATAGCAATCCAATGTTCCGCCATTTTCCTTAGTATTCCTGAGCCTGAGAAAGCAAAAATAAAGTCACATAACAGGGAAGAACAAATTAGGCCTCACATCCCGTGGGCCTATTTCGACGGAGCCTCTCAACATAATTCAGCAGGGACCAGATTAGTCATCCATTTGGATGAAGGACATTACCTGTTTGCTTCAGTGGGCATAGGGTCAGGCTCAAACAACTTTGCGGAATTGACAGCTCTAAAACTTCTACTTTGCTGGCTTATACACAGGCACATATTCACCATTCAGATATTTGGGGATTTGTTAAATGTGATAAACTGGGTAAATGGGATCAGTAGTTGCCGGAACTATATGTTGAGACCTCTGCTAGATGAGATTATGATCCTTAAACAGTCTTTTAATGGTTTTTTCCTTGAACACATCTACAGGAACCGTAATGAGGATGCAGATAAATTGTCTAAAGAGGCTTTGTTGCAGGATCTGGGCGTTTGGAAAGTGACAGAAAATAAAGAAGGCCATATCCAGGAGCACCGCCAGCCTCCATACGATTAAAGCAATGTCTTTTTGGTTGCGAAATGGAAAATTTTGGGCAGTTATATCCTTGTTTTTCTTTTGTTTATCCGACTGTCTTTTTATACAGGTCGCGGCATTTAGAAAATTCTGTCTTCAAGGGCTGTTTTCCATTTGTTTGGAGGCCCTCATGATTTGAAGTTTTTGTATGTAATGGTGGTCTTATGGACTGTTTCTTCTTTGTGGTTATCCGTTCATTTCAGCTTGTTCCGGGTTTCTTTTTCAGCTAGCCTGTGGTATGGCTCAGAAATTTTTTGTAAAAGTTTTGAATTATTCAGAGCTGTGACTGTCAAAGTTCTGAGGCTGTGAAGGAAGCCTTCACACTCTTTTTGAATGCGCCAGCATCTACTTGTAACTTTTTATTTATATATATAAAAAGTTCGTTTTTTTCTCTGGAAAAAAAAAAAAAAAAAGGGGAAGGAAGGATAAAGTTAAGCCTCTACTACAAGACAATAAGAAATAGATGAAAAATGTAGGGATATTTTTCTAAAAAATAAGAGGGAGGAAGGGTTACAACACTAAGTATGGAAGAAAAAATACAATAAGAAGTAACAAATCCATAGACCACTACACCACTAATAAGAGCTTGTTTCCTCTTGTATTTGATGGGACAATGTACTTGTTATTATGTGATTTATATGGCTATCATATCCTTGCTATTTTCGTGGTTTATATGTTGGTTATGAGAATTATTTATAGCAATGTTGATGTATGGCTCTCATCATGTTTTGCCTAGTAAACGAATGAACAATGAATATGTGACCTAATAGTGGGTAATGCAACTATTGTGATAAGGCATCAATTCTTCCTAAAGATTCTCAAATAAGAATTAGACCCCTATGCTCATATATGTTGTTATGATCTTCAAAATGTGTATTTTTGACATGTTTGATGAAATGACTCTCATGGCTAATAGGGGTCCAGTCAGTTCATTGATTAAATTTTTGCATCCATACTCATGTTTTGATGTTCTTTGTAATTCTTGAAGGTTTCATGGAGTTATGGGAAGTGGCTTTATTCCTAACCCTGAAAAAGTGGCACAAAATCTCGGGTTGTTGGCATTGAAGTAGCTGAGAAATTCCACAGTTGCTAGCTTTCCCTTACGGTGGAAGAGACTAGAGGCCTATAGTCACATGCATGGCTTATTAAGGGAGTGAATAGGGTGTTATATGGTGATATGTTCAGTTTACTCAAGGGTTTATCACCTATAAGGGTAGGGTGGCTCCTAGAGGTTCTGTACCATGTGTGGAAGGTCATTTTGGTTTAGTTCTATCAGTTCCACTTCCTTAACTATACATAGGGAGTTGAGTCACATCATAGTATCCTATCGTCACATGTTTACCCCACTAGACCGAGTAGCTTGGGTAAATGTGGGAGGAGGTGGTTACATAGTGGTATCAAAGCATGGTTCACCCCTTGGATAAGATGAGCGGTGTGTTAGTCATGCATTCATTTCGGTTGCATATATGTGTTCTCTATGCTTATGCTCTATGTACTTGTGTGTATGCATGATGGTGGTCATGGTTGCAATGGCGTTGCCATGTGGAAGTGGATGGTGTGTTGTTGGATGTAGTCGTCATGAATGTATGTTGGTTATGAATGTGAGAGCTTATATATTGTTATGCATAGATTGATATGGTTGTAGTTGTCATGCATGAGGTAATGGTATTTGGTTGGTATGATCAGGCATTGATACCTAGATAATGGTTGAAAATTATGATTAATGCATATATGATTATGTTTATACATGTATTATGCTAATCTAGTCAGTATTGTAGACAACATATCCTCCCCAAACTATATTAAGATACGTTGGTTTGCTTATGATTTAGTTTAGCTAACATGATATAACTTGCAGGAAGAGAATATCCAAGATGACTAGAAGAATGGTAGACTACAGTTCATAAGGTTCTCCATGTGGATCAAATGAGAAACATTTTGTTGGGCATTCTTCTAGCATAGAAGACACATTGAGAATTTTGAAGGAAGAAATAAGGAGTTACAAAGAAGATAATGATAGGATCATTCAGGAATAAGAGAAATAAAAAGAATTTAATGTAGTCATACTTCATAGTTTTTCATACTTGTAGAGACAGGGACCACTTCAGATTAGCTATGTGTAGGAGGATAGGACTAGTGGGGCATTTGATAGTATATCTCATGGTGGGCACAGGTTGAATATATATGACACTATCATGGATGGAAGATTCTTGGATACACCTGATAGGTGAGGCAATGGATATGGGATTTACTCTAGTTTTTGTTCAGATAGGTATCACGGTCGATATTTTTTTGGATGAGTTCAAGAAAAAAAATCCACCTACATTTGATGGAGAAATGAAGAAGTCATAGGATGTCGAAGCATGGTTGCTTGGTATGAATAAGTTCTTCAAGTTGCATTATTACTCAGTGAACATGGAGGACAAAATAGCTACATTTAGTCTTAAAGGAAAAACATACATTTGGTGGGAAGATGTAAAGAATCTTAGAGGCATTCATGAAGAGGAGTTGACTTGGAGTGAGTTTAAGAGACTATTCAAGACGTACCTATCAGAGAGATACTAAGATGAAGCCAAAGGAATTCTTGAGCTAGAGATGGGATCTATGATTGATGAGGAATACACTAGTAGATTCTTGGAGTTATTGAGGTATGTGCCTTACCTCAAGGAGGAGACTGCCAATATTCATAGATTCATTAGTGGGTTTTCGTATCATTCAAGGAAAAGATTGAGTTTAATGAGCCTATATCAATGGAGGAGGCCATTCAGAATCTAAATCATCATTATGAGAAATCAAAGCACGAATTTTAAACTAAGATGGACTGGAAAGATAATGCAAAGAACAAAGGAAAATGGGAAAATAAGTGACTAAGGCCTCAGGACACAGGTAACAAAGAGAATGCAACACTACATAAGAAGTTAAATGCATTTGATAGAGGACAAGAATTTTCGTCTGGGGAGCAGAACAAGGGTGTTGGCTAGAAGCCTTTAAAATATTGGACTTGTGGCAAGGATAATCATCTAAGAGATTGTCCATAGCATTAGGGTGGTAGACTGAAGATTGACGGTGCATAGGAGTCATGTACAGTGGAAGACGTTGGACAGTGTCCCTCGGATTTATGCAAAACTCGATAGCAAGAAGGAAGATTACTATGCATATATTATTGAGATGGATGGTAATTTTTGTGATCAAGTTGTTTCTATTTTGATTGACCTTGGATCTAATTATAATTATGTTAACCCTGACTTGGTGTATAAGTGTGGTTTCACTGAAGAAGTGCATGTAGAATCTATGTTAGTGCAGTTGGCTACAGGTACAAAGAAGAGATTTCATCATTGGATAAGAGCTTGCACATTTGAATTGAATGCTATGCCTACCTTAGCACATTTAAATGTATTTTCATTGGATCATATAGTATGCTTTTGGGTATGGATTGGTTTTATCTTCACAGGACTAAGGTGTATTGTTATGACAAAGCTATTGAATGCTTGGATGAAAATGGAGAACAGAGAACCTTACAGGGTAAGAAGAAGGAAACGTCAATTAGGATGGTGATATATATGTAGGTAAATCATAGTCACAAGAAGGGGTGTGTGTTATTCGAAGTGCATATTTCTAGTGATTAAGGTAATTAAGTTGAGGATGCAAATGTCTTGAGTGGGTACATGGTTTTATAGTAGTTTTAGGATATGTTTCTGGCATAGATTTTAAAGTTGTTTCCTTATAGAGAAGTTAACTTTTCTATTGAGTTAGTACGAGGGGAAGCACCAACATCAAAGGCACCTTACAGGATGAGCACACCAGAGATAGTAGAGATGAAATTGCAATTAAAGGAAATACTTGAAAAGGGATACGTCAGGCCAAGTGTATCACCTTGGGGTGCACTGATGTTGTTTGTGAAGAAGAAGGATGGTACTCTTAGGCTATGCATTGATTATAGGAAGTTGAAAAAGGTGGCGATTAAGAACTAGTATATGTTTCCAATTATTGATGACTTGTTTGATCAGTTGAAAGGAGCAACAATATTCTCAAAGATTAATCTGAGATCTGGATAATTTGGTACGCATCAAGTAAGAGGAAATTTACAAGACAACCTTCTGGATGAAGTATGGGCATTATGAGTTTATTGTATTTCCATTTGGTTTGAATAATGCTCCAACTACTTTCATGTGCTTGATAAATAGTTTGTTGCATCCTTATTTGGACAAGTTTGTTGTTGTATTAATTGATGACATATTGGTATATTCTAAGAATGAAGAAGAGCATGCCGAACACTTAGCATTGGTATTGAGATTATTGAGAGAGCATGAGTTAAATGCTAAGCTCAATAAGTGCATTTTATTTTAGATAGAGGTACATTACTTTGGAAATGTTGTTTCCAAGGAGGGCATAGCAGTGGATTCGGAAAAGATAAGGGCTATCATGGAATGGGAACTCCTAGAAATGTGGATGAGGTAAGATCATTAATGGGACTAACAGGTTACTATACGAGGTTCATCAAGAATTTCTCTTAGATTTCATATCCTATCACATCATTATAGAGGAGAAGTAGGAAGTTTGAATGTACAAAAGAATGTGTAGCAAGTATTGAACAATTGAAGCAGTTGTTGATGAATGCTCTAGTGTTAAAGATTTCAGATCCAGATAAAGAGTTTGTAGTGTGCATGGATTTTTGCAAGAGGGGTTTATTGGAGTCTTTATGCAAGAAGGATAGGTGGTATGCTATGAATTAAGGAAATTGAATGAGAATGAGAAGAATTATCCAACACATGATCTTGAGTTGGTAACGATCATTCATGCATTGAAGATGTGGAGGCATTATCCTCTTGGTAGGAGGTTTTTATTTATGAGTGATCACAATGGGTTGAGGTACCTATTTTACCAATCGAATGATGATGCAACTAATATGATAAGGTATCAAATATTCTTAGTGATTATCAGATAAGTATGAGACCCCTATGCTCAGATTTGTTGTTATCACCTATAGATTGAATATTCGTGACATGTTTGATGAAATTCCCTGTCATGTCTAGTAGGGGTAAAATCAAGTGTTTGTTCAAATATTTACATTTGTATCAATGCCTCAATGTTATTTTTCATTCTTGAAGGTTTCATGGAGTTTTGGGAAGTGGCCTGAGTCCTGGACTTGAAAAGGAGCCATAAAATCCAGGGTTGAAAGGACTCTAGTCCTGGCCTTGAAAAGGACCCTTGTCGCTTGCATGCTCATGTTGTGAGAGCGATTGGAGGGCCCCAGTTGCACGCATGCCCATTTCATGGGAGCGACTGAGGCTCTAGAGCAGTGAAGTGTCAAGTTGTTTTAGGGGTTAATCACTTAGAAGGGTTGGTTGGCTCCTATAGCTTTTGTGACATGTGCAAAAGGTCAGATTGATTGTGTTTGGTTGGTTCCACTTCCTTAACTATACATGGGGAGTTGAATCAGATTGTAGTAGCTGCTCATCACATGTTTACCCCAATAGACTCGTTAACTTGAATAAATGTGGGAGGAGGGTGTTACAGAATCAAATTCGTTTTTCTATGGAGTTCATTAACATAACACTCATTCACTATCAATCCAAAGCCCCATGGTAAACAAAGTAACACGTTTTTTTAAGAAACAATTAAGGGTTTTGCAATAATAATACTAGATTATGAGCTAGAAGCTTTATAATATCTTTTTGTTATGCGATAATGTAAATATTCACCATACCATACAAAATTAGTGCCATCTCTAGGATTTCATTTCTTCCCTATTCTAAATATATATTTTCTTTATGAATATACAAAATATCCCAAGAATCAGAAGGTATTTACATTACAACATATATCAACAAAATATTTTAACTAAAACCAATAAACCCATCCTTAGCTTCCCCAATCAACAACGTCCAAAACTAGGCTTGTCATTCCTCTGTGAGTCAAGAGGCTTCTTCTTATCAGGAACCACACTAGGAGCAACACCTCCAAGAGAAAGTTGAGCACTGCCAACCATACAATTCCCTAGAGTTGTAACTCGAGTGCTGAGTGCAATAAATTCCTCATGGAATTCATTCAAAGAAATTTCTAAACTACTCAAAAGTTAGAGGAACTTAGCTTATAATAATAATTGTGAAGACTAGCATTGTCTCTCATCCATGTCATCCTGTTGTTTCCCAGAAACTTTGGCAACACCTCAACCAAATCAAAAAATTTAAGAAACAAAGCACCAACATCAAGGCTTTCTGGAAGACAATGAGGTTGTTCCATTTAAGGAAAGGACCACTGAACCCGACTTGCAAAAGAACTAACAAGCTTAACCCACACCCGAGGACTAGCAAGGTAAGGCTTCCAAAGAATTTTCTGGAGTTCCGCATAATCTATTATATAATTGAGACTGAAACACTACCATAAGCCATATTGAGGAAAATTTTCATATCCAACCCAAAATCCTCTGGAGGATAATGAATAGATTGACGATTGAAAGTGCAGGGTGATGAAATTAACTCCAACCCACTTCTCAGAGAAAGAAACTCCATATCCATATTGAATTCTAGTCGCTCCCACCAAATAAGAATTAAATTCTTATGCCCCATTTTGCAGATGAGAAGAAATATTTCTGTCTCTAAACCAAAAGTTGCTCCTTCTGAACTACCTCCTAGAGACTAGAGGACCAAAGTCACTCTCTTACCCACTCACTCCCTACGATTAAGGATGAAAAATGTCATATTATTGTCGGCGACCGAGATCTAGAAGACCCTAACCTAGAGCAAACCTTTCACCTGTTATCTCAGACCCTTGAGCGAACTCCTTATGTTGAACCTGTGTGAACCAAGACAAAATAAAAGAGAAGATGTGTGTCCAAATGATCTTGAGGTCTCTTCTATTTATATGATTTCCTGAGGGGTCACTTGGGGTTAATATTGACCCAAGTAGTTACTCATGTGATTAGGGCTAACCCATTCCATAATACATGTGTGAATAAAATAATTCATAACTTAATTTCCGCTTGACCAAACTGGGTGATATTTAGGTCTATTTTGGTCCGCTCGAAAAGGGGAATCAAATCAAATAATTATCTCAGTAATTTGAGTTATCAATGGTGGAATTTGACTGTAGTTTAAAAAAGTTAACACTTTTGAAGATAATCATTGTTCCAAAAAGTATTTAAGACTATCATGATATGCTTTTACCTTGAAGTGTCTTCCTATTAGTGTTACAGATCCATTTCGGCACATCACTCCCATCATTTAGATCAGTGTTTTAGGGCTCATCAAACCCTAATTTCAATTTCTACATGACCTAAACAAGTCACCCTTTTGAATGCCTCCTTCCTTGACAATTTCATGACTTGAAGACATCCTGAAATGACCTCTAAAGGGACCAGCGCAGGTAGGCCCATGTAAGGGTGCGCTGCAGATCAGTTGAGTCCATTCCAGGGTGCTTTGTAGAGAACTTAGGCCCTCTTTCACCTACGATGGGCGAAATTGAGCAAAATTCACATAGGGTTTGGGGAATATTCTTATCTCTTGGAGTCATCTAGAATTTTCCCTCACTTATCAACTCCTATGATCTCGAAAATGATTGAGGAATGAGTTAAGATGCATCCTGTCCTCTCATGGCTTCCTCCATGGAACTAATTCTAAGTATGGAAGTCCATTCAATACCACCATTTATGACATAACCTCCTTCATCCTCCTATAAATTAAACACTCATCTCAGTGATCAGTGGTTGGACTATGTTGAATTGTGAGGAGATAATGTTACTATGAGAATTGACTTTGAGACAAGTATTGTTATGCTACAAGTTTTTCATGCTTTTGATGTGATGTGGATGGGATCCAAGCTAGAGGAGTGACTTCAAATCAGACTTTATGGTTGTAATTCCTTCTATAAAGTATTTGAACCTTTTTCCCATATGCTTATCTTGTTATATGATGCTTATATGTGTGAATGTATCTGATTCCATTTACTTGTATTCAATAGATCTTTTTCTTTAATCGGTTCTTTGTCTTTTGTTGATGTTTACAGGTACTTCTCAAGCTTGTTAAGTATGGGAAGGAGCGACAGGATCGATACAAAGAAGACAAGAGGGAAGTGAAACTACAAGTAGGTCTTCTCATCTTCTTTGTATTATCTATTGCTAAGTTATAGGAAGAGGCTAAAGTGCTTTAAACTGTTGTTCTAGATATGACTACTTATCTAGGGAATTAGTATTTATCCATAGATACCAAATTATCCAAAATAAATTGGCGACTCTACTGGGGAACGATCATAGCTCCGAGTAGCTTATCCACATCCTAGGACACTCTAACATACCTAACTTCCTTTCATTTATTCTATTTCAACCTTGTTGAAGTGTTATTTGGTCAAAAAATTGAGGTTAGATGACTCTTGAGTGGCCTCTCAGGAATCGACGCAGGCTTGGTCAGGGGACAGTGCTCTGCAGAGCACCCTTGAGTGAGAGACAGTGCTATACAGCACAGTTAGGCCCTCTTTGACCTGCACTGCTCCACCTTAGGGAAAATTTTCACCTTTGGATTGGGTTTTTTCTCCAAATTTCCTTATGTTTATGCTTGCTGAAAGACCAATGATTGTAGTGTCTCTGAAATCAACTTGTATTTCCTCTTTCCAACCCTACTTTGGCTTGATTGATTAATGTTTCTTAAATTATTTCTTGATCATTATCATTTCATTTCCAAAGTTAGATTATAGTCGATTAATCTTTGTTCAAAAGAACGTGTCGTAAAATTTTTCTTTTCCTTCAAAACAGAACTGTTGTAAAGTCTTTGTTCTTGTAAAAATATTGATTGATTGTATGTGAATTAGTTTCCTTTTTCTTCATCATAACATTAAGGGAATTGAAAAGAAAAACTTGCATCATTCATATTATAGTTTGTGAATGCTTGAAAGGAATAGCTAGGTAAATTGCATTAGATGTGCTCTTTGCTCTTTGTCAAAGATTTGATTTCTTTATCCCTACTAGCTAAGGTTTTAATTGTTCAATTGAATGAGAAGAATGCTTATCATATTAGTTGAATTTTAGGAATTGCAAACATATATCATGTGGTGAACCTTGAAAGGAAAATTCTAAGCAAGATCAACTTAAAATGAACATCAATTTACTTAATGGAGCATTGTCACCTAATGAAAAACATTTAGTGGTTCTAGGCTAGAGACGTGTTCCGGAGTCGTAAAACAAAGTCGCTTCTACTAACTTGTCTGCAATACGTCCTAAGTGTGATACCTCATTCCATGTACGTGAGTATATCGTAGCTTGTTCACGTACCTTCAAGTATCTAGGGTAGTGTTACAGTACGTAAAGTATATGGGAATTCTCTCATTGCGCAGTTTTGCATTAGACAACGCTAATACGGATTGGGCCTCCACATAATTTCAGGTATATATGGGAGGACAAAACTAGGTTTCTATCCATCCTTAGGCAACTGAGTCAGTCGCCTTGTAAACTGTGATACACCGAACACAACATTTAGAGAGATTGCCTGCCCGTACTTCTCAGTTTTCCAGGAGGTATTTTGTAGTTCACAATTGCTTGGTAAACATTTTGCCTAGCTTATCCCTCTTTTGTTTTGTTATGTTACGATTATAATAAAATTAATTGACCATGGATAACATCCTCCATGCTCACTCCTTAGTTGATCTTAGGTTGAGACATATAGCGACAAATCCGGAGTCCACGGATCAAGGAATTCCTTGAGATGGGAATCCTAATCCTTTTCTTCCTTTCAGAAATATTGGTGCTCCTCTTATGGCTACGTTGTCCGTTTTAGGACTTACCATTAGCATTCTAGTATGGTTTTTTTCAACCTCCTTGGTTCAAAATGTCGTGATTTCTCCGCAATCTAGTACTCCCCCAATTGGACAAAATCAACCTCCAGTTGATCCTAAAGTTGACCATTTTCCTTCTTCCTCAGCTTTTTCTTCCTCCCCTTCTTCCTCTTATCCTAGTGAAAGTATTGATACTAGTAACCAGGTGGCTAAGAAGAAGAAGA
>APFE030845740.1:0-11558 GCA_000404065.3 Pinus taeda
TTTTCATCTAGTGTGACTTATGCCTTCCCACATTCGTTTAGAGGAAAATACCATCTTCTCTTGATCATGCTTCTCAAGATAGAAGTAATGATCCATGTTACATGCAACCATATGACATGACATTATAATATTAAATACAAGAATACATACCTCTTTTTACCTTTAGGTCATATGGGCTTCTTCCAGCAACTTCCTTGTTTGAAAATATCTTGAATCCCTTGATCTGATTCATGTCAACACACCATCATCCCATGAATTCCATAAGTTGGAGTTCCTCATGAAACATGTGCTTCCCCTCTAGATTACTGAACCTTTTGATGAGGATTCCAGGAGAGAACCTTGAGGATCTTGCATATCCCCATCTGGCAGATGTTTCCTTTTTGCCTTGATGTATGATGAGCCTTGTCTTGGATGACATTTGTCTTTACTTCAATGTTCAATGAGATTCCCAAGAGCTATATCCTTCATGTTTGATTGCAATGGACATTTTCCATTTTGTCCTTCATGATTCCCATGGTGATGTCACGAGCTCTTGCTTCTAATGCTTCCATGATGGCATGATGCATCTTATTATCATAATCACAAGATCTAGGAGCTTATGATAGGAACATTTTGTGAGGAATGTTATCTTATTCGTAGGAGATATTTGTTACTCCCTTTTTCCTTGGCAATTTTCTTCATATTTCTCCATATTTTAGTGATATGAGCTTACAAAATATTTCTATAGAATTGAATCTTAACTATACTTATTTTGTCTTGCTTGAGGACAAACCTCGCCTTCCTTTTTCGCACATGGTTGAGTTCTTTTAACCTTCAACATTTTTTCCATCAACTCGTCCTTCTCTATCTTGCATAGAAAGTAAAAGTTGTTTAATGAGGCAACCTTATTGTTCATGGATATTTTTTTCCTTTCAAGTGCATCAATGATGGTTGTCTTCATTCCTAGATCTTATATATAAGACCTTGTGAAGATATCCTACATCCTTTTATGGCTTTTTACTTTCATGTAGATCATATTTCATTTGACCTTCTTTATTGCACCTTAAGAGAATACATTTATCATCTACATCACTTTGATGTCTCCAATTTTTATATGTGATGGAATCTTTCATAAATATCCCTTTTCATAGATTCAATTTTTGATGACTTCAGCTACTTAGTGGACTATGTCTATTCTCCTTCTTCATGAAAAGAATCTTGATAACCCATCCAATTCATAGATGTCCTTGCAATGATGAAGTTATTTAACCAAAATTGAATATAGAATGAAAAATACTTGTCATGTGAAGATGAAATATTCACCTTGATGCTATCTTGAATGATCTCCTTCAATCAGATTCTTTCTTGAGTTGTCTGGTACAATAGAGTTCCATAACCTTTCTTGAGATTTCCTTGCATTGTTCAGCACCAATCACTACTTCCTTTTATGATATGTTGATATTATTTGATTCCTTGACTGTGAGGGCATGGAATCAAAATCAACAATTTTGAGAGCACTTTCATGATGTCCACACGAGATGTGGTGTTGTGTTCTCTTATGAAGTGATATTGTTGTAATGTATGTTGTGACTATATATCTTTGTAACCTTGCTGCAATGCTCCTTCCTGGAGTAGAACCTTGCTTGAGTTGACTTAGCATGAGAAAATATCTTTGTGGCCTTTGAGCATTGTTCAATATCAATCATTAAAATTGCTTAAGTCATTAAGATTGACATGGAATGTAATGGCACTCAAATTGTGAGGCTAGCACCAAGACTGTGAAAGGTATTATGTTTTCATTTTGTTGTAGTGTAGATTAGGACAAATTCTTGGATTTTTGACCTTCTCTAAGATGATAATCTTTGACTTTGAGTTATCTTGCTTTGTGGTCATATTGATAAGGTTATTGGTGACCTTTTTGATGATGAATGTGGAGAAAAGGTTCTTTTCTAATGTAGAGTGCTTGTTGTAGATTGGATCCTTTATTCTTGAAAAAAGCCTTAACCGTACTTTCATTCCCTTCTTGAGGACTGATCCTTGTATGTCTCTTTTGCTACCCTTCCTTTGACTTCTGCACCCTATCTTTGAGACCATGTTGAAGAATCTAGGGCAATTAGCATTAGATAGATTCTTCTATACTTGATAACAATTTGTGAAATGATTTTACTATTTATCTTATCTTGATCTTCTTATTATTATGAGTGTGTGTGTTTACATCATCAAACTACTACCAAACAAAGAGACAAGAACACAAGAAGTTGGAATTTTTTTAGGGCCAAAACCTCTCCCTCTTGGAGAGGAAAACCCACACATAATTCTTCTTATAGAGATTCTAATTGATGAACACCAAGACCATTATACTTGACCCTCTATGCCACTCCAAGACCAAGACATCAATCCTCTTCCTTTGTCATTTTCGAGATCATCATCACTGCTAAAACATGGATATCATCACTCTTGCACCACCGATATCATTACTGTTTCATCCTCACCGAGATAACAATGAGATTTGAGATATATTAGAGTTGCTCTTAGATTCTTCAAGATAATGACCTTCTCCATCAAGGTCATGGTTGTATCTATTATACTGAGACCATAATTACATCTATGGCTGCTTTTGGACTGTATGTCGAGATAGAGTGTGCCATTATGAGATCTCTAAGATCCTTCTTATCACAAGTGTGGTGGGACTATAAGGAGACAGATCTGAGCCCTTTTCTATGACATCCGAGGTTGCTTCTGTAGGCCAAGACTGTGATCGCTGAGATTGTGATCACCAAGACAAACTTCTGAAACTCTCTTCACTGTGACCTCCAAAATACCTCCTATGACTGGCCTCCAAAAATTTGTACTTCTTGTACCATCCTAAAATTACCGTTAATCTGACTTCTGTACCTCCAAAGTTGTAGAGGTATTCGAAATTGTCTAACTGTAATTCTGAACTTTACATGCCTATTTATAGTGGTTTGACCCTGTATTTGAGATGACATGACCAAGTGAATTGTTGTGCCATTTATATGAGTCGACATGTCATCTTTTAGTTGTTTAATTCATTTTTTAGGCTGACATGATGTTCTTTTCATCATTTTACTTGTAGTCTTCTCTGTTGAAGAATGGTGCTTGTCTTGGAGGGCTTCTTGACACTAGGTCGACCCATGTACATTACATAAATTATCATAAAGATCTCTTTAACATAATATTGACACTTTGACTTTCTTAGACCTATGGAATTATTAGACCTCATTTAGTTGAGTAGTAAAGCTATTGTTAACTTAATGATCTATCAGTTAACTAGTAAATCAACTAAATAGCCTATGCATGCATGGAATTTTAATTTCCCGACTAGAGTGGAGGTCAAAGGCACATTGTAATTATTAGTTCTATACTTTTTGAGTGAGCATGTTGGATAATTAAGTAGGTTATCAATTTCTTGGGAATTGCACAAGGAAGTAGGGAATTCCCTATTATTTACAAGCCCAAGTTCTCTTGAACTACACAAGGAAATAAGAGCTTGTGGACTTTGAGAATTGGCTAAGTGTTGGCTAATGTAGGACATGAAGCACGAGAGAAAGTTTGTAGGTGTAGGGTGTGCTTCATACTTGATGCAAGCAATTGTAGTAGGTTCTCAATCTCATCTAATTAATGGAAAGCGAGATAGGGATTTTTCCTAGTTGGGTTCCCTAGTAAATCATTGTTGTTTCTATGATTTTTATGTATGCATGTCTTTGCATGTGCTTCTAGATTGTTGATTTCTTTTTGCGGTATTGTAGAGGAAGATTGTAATATCATGTTTTTAGTTTAAATATGTTAGTAGTAGAAATTTCCATTAAAAATCTACATGGTATCAGAGCAAAAATCACATTAGAAACTAGTCAAAAGATCTTTTCCTTCAGATCTTTTTATTTTTAGATTCACTGAAGCAAGCATGAAGATGTCTTAAATGAGGTTTAGATTGGAGTATGCCCTGAAGTAAACCTCTAACTTTTGTGCTTGGAAGGAGAGGATGGAAGTAGTCCTGGATGACAATGGTGTCTGGGAATATACTCAGAAAAATATTCCCAAGAAATTAGTTGCAAATGTTCAAGCACTTACACAATGGAAGACGAAACAAATATTCCCAAGCCATTAGTTGTAGATGTTCAAGCACTTGCACAATGGAAGAAGGATACCGCAGAGGCCGAGAGGATCATCTTGTAGGGTGTGCGAGACCACATTGTCTCAAATTTACATGGAAAAGAAACTCCATTTTCTATGTGGAAGACCCTCATTGAATTATTCGAGAATAATAGTGATGCTAGGAAATTGGCATTGAAGGAAAAGCTCAAAAATATCTGCATGCAGAAAGGAGAAACCATTCCAAATTATCTCTCTAGCTTCACTGAGTGTCGAAATGAACTTGGAGGAGTGGGAGAAATTGTTGCCTCTTCAGAACTAATGAGCATAGCTCTTCTAGGCCTTCCAAGGTCCTGGCATAGCTACTAGGACTCTGTAAATGGAATGGAAAAATTGGTTGATTGGGAGATATTTTGGGAAGATTTGGTTCAGGAAGAAATCCAGCAGAACACTGCAGATGGAGTAACATCCAAAGTTGAGGAGGAAGATAATTTTGTCTTGGTTGGGAAGGGGAAATATGTAAGGGAAATAAGTCCTAAGGTAGGCTAGAGTCCATCCAGAATAATGGCAAGAAGAAGGACCTAAGAAAGATAAAATGTTTTCACTTCCATGAATTCAGGCACTATGCAATAAAGGGTTTGCATAAGAAATCTAATAAGAAGACTTTAGGAGGAACAGGAGGTGAAGCACTTGCCTCAAAATTCAAATCAAACTTCACCTTGATTGCATGCATGGAAATCACTACAGTCAAGAATGTATGGTACCTATATTTAGGTGCTTCATTCTATGTGATAGGATGCAAAGAATTCTTCAGTAGCCTAGAGCAGAAGGATCTCCAGATGCACATAAAACTTGGGCATGAAAAGTAGTATAGTACTAAAGGAATTGGTACCGAAAACTTTGATAGGGATTTAGGCTCCCACCTTCATCCAAAAGATGTCATGTTTGTACCTAGGATGAAGAAGAACTTGATATCCATAGCTGTATTGGAGGATAGATGCTATGGTGTCGTTTTGAGTAAAGGGAAAGCCTTTTTGAGACATGTTGGTACCAAGAAAGTGAAACATATCAGGGTTCATGTGAAGAAATTCTAATAGCTTGAGGTGGATGCGTGTTTTTCACTTAGAAGCAAGGTAAAGAAGGTGCAGAGTCAAGATGTTTGATAAATTTGGCACAGTGCATGGGACACTTACACCATGGGGCCTTGAATATCATGCAACATATTAACACCAGTCTCCCAAAAGTCACCCTTAATCAACATGATGTCTATAAGGGATGTACTTTGGGGAAGTATGTCAAAGTCACTTTTCAAGGTCAAGATAGAGAAGCTAGATCAATCTTGGAGTGAGTCCTCTTTGATGTCTATGGACCCTTTTCAACATCCTCTACAACAAAAAATAGGTATTATGTTATTTTTTTGATGACTTTTCTAGAAAATGTTGGATCTTCTTCATGCGGAAGAAGGATGAAGTTTTCTCTAAATTTGTTGAATTCAAAGCATTGGTAGAAAATGAGACTGGTCATAAATTGAAAGTATTGAGAAGTGACAATGGTAGAGAATTTGTTTCTAACACCTTTAAGGAATTTTGTGCCAAATATGGGATTAGAAGAGAACTGAAAACACCCCACAACCCGCAATGAAATGGGGTTGATAAAAGGAAGAACAAAAGCATAGTGGGAGTAGCAAGAGCCATATTTCATGATCAAGGGCTTCCATTACATCTATGGGAAGAAGCATGCAACATCGCAATTTATTTGCAGAATATAAACCCTCATAGAATACTTGGCATGATCACACCCAAAGAAGCTTTCTATGGGAGAAAGGGAGATGTATCTATTACACATTATTTTGTCACAACTCCTGCACTTACCTATGACATACCCAAAGTTCCCGAAACATGACCATCATGCAATGTACTCATCCAGATATGTAACTCAAATCCTCCCTAAAACGCTAATTGGAAAATGCATTGAGCTTCCCTTGAAGGAAATGACTCTAAAACCCTAATTTTAGAATCATCGCTCTCCTGATACTGAAATCTATGATGGTTACTAGTTGCACTATACTAACCCCGCAATGCCATCCCTCTATTCACTTGGATACCCATGATGATCCCTAAAAGGAAATTTTCCCAAAGAGGACAATAACCTTCGTGATCTAGAAGCTTCCTTCCAAGACGACGAGTTGGAGGTTGTTCGGCATGGATGAGGTAGAGTTATCTAAACTTGCCTTCTTATCTTATACCTATGAGCTACCTCCTTAAGATGAGGGAATTCTCCTATATTTGGAGAGATCCTAATTCCCTTTACCTGCCTATATATTTATCCTCTCCCAATCCCAAATGGTTGGTCTTTGGCTATTTGCACCCTTATGCTGAGATTGTTCCTAGATGCTACTCATTTGGCTTGGAGAAGGAGTGCTTGGAGAGCTTAAGCTTGGACATGGACATTCATTCAAGGAAAGCCTATTGACATCAAGGCTTGTTTGTATGCTTCCTCCTTTATTCTATTAATAAACAACTTCTTGTTCATTTTCCATAAATGTGTATGTTTATGTATCATTTATCTTAACGCTCCTTGATTTGTTAATTAGGTTAATTTTAATTATGCTACTTTTATTTGAATATATTCTTGTGTCTTGATCTATTATGTAGGTGTTCAAATGCTGTGAGCAGTAGGACCGAGCCTGTGACGCAAGTGATTCAAGGTCTTCAAAAAAAGGGAGACATGATAGCATCAAAACACGGTAGGCCATCTTCTTCATTTCTTATTTAAATTGTAACTTAGGAAATTGTCCCGTATATTTTCACGTAGGTTGCTAGTCCCACTCATTGGGCTAGAGGAATCGTCTCTGTCCACAGAGCGGATTACCTAGACAACAATATCTCATTTCAAAATTTTTGGAGCTATTGTGTATTGTCACGTATCCAAGGATAATAGGAAGAAACTTGAGCCTACAACTGAGATGGGAGTCTTTGTAGGATATCCAAAGACATCACATAATTACTAAGTTTATTTTCCCTCACTAAGTGTGACAGTAGTGAGAAGAGATGTCAAATTTGATGAGGAGAAGGCTGAGATGCTCTCTAGAGCGATTGTTGAGTATCCCATTAGAAGAAGAGATTCTAGCTCCTAAGGAGGAGCCTCATGCAAAGCTTAAGGATGTTGTGGAGTAGCCACATATGGAGGAGCAGACAAGAGGTCGAGTGGAGGAAACCATTCAACCAGGACCTTCCAGGAAGGGGAGGAAGAGAACCAGGGAATCTGACAGATTAGTTCATGATGCACAAGAGCATGTGGTTGCTCCTACATCACAACACAGGCATAAGAGGTCACTGGAGAGGTACATCAGGTATATGGGTCTCATGACAAAACTCATTAAGGCAGAACCTTCTTCATTTGAGGAAGAAGTTTCTCAACCAGTGTGGGTTTATGCCATGGTGGAGGAGTATGACTCCATCATGAAGAATAGTGTATGGGAAATGGTGCCTAGTATAGAGATAAATTCAATGGTTAGTCCCAGATGGATCTATAAAGTGAACCATGCAAATGATGGGAGTATTGAAAAGTACAAGGTAATATTTATTGCCAAAAGATTCTCTTAGGTAGAGGGAGTGGACTATGAGGAAACGTTTTCACTAGTGGAAATATATTCCTCAATCAAAACCATTATTGCATTAGTTGCGTAGATGGGGTGGAAGATCCACCAAATGGATGTAAATAATACCTTTCTCAATGGTATTGTTGAGGAAAAAATTTACATAGAGTAACCAAAAAGATTTGAGACATATAATTGGGAGTCTCATGTGTGCAGACTCAGGAGAGCATTGTATGGTCTCAAACAAGCACCCCAAGAATGGTACACTCGGATCGACACATATATCAGTGGATTGGGCTTCACCAAAAATGAAGCAGATGCCAACCTCTATCACATTGTGGTAGATGGAAAGTTGTTTATCTTGGTCTTGTATGTTGATGAATTGATACTTACAAGGGATGAGAAGTTGGTCCACTCTTGCTAAGAGGATCTTGCAAGAGAATTTGAAATGAAATACATGGGATTTATTCATTACTTCCTTAGGATGGAAGTATGGTAGGGTGATGGTGACCTATTTGTGAGTCATGGGAAGTATGATTATGAAATACTTCATAGATTTCACATGGAGTATTGCAAGCTTATGGACGCACCTCTAGCTACAAACTGGAGAAAGGAGAGATCTTCTTGTGGAGAGGCAATATATTCTACCATACACAAACAAATTGTGGGATCTTTTATGTATCTAGAGAACACAAGGACTGACATATGCTATGCAGTTAATCAACTTGGTCAAGCTATGGTTAAACCAACCAAGTTGTATTGGAAGGAAAAAAATGATGTGTTGCGGTACCTCAGAGGCACACAAGAGTATGGATTATGGTACGGGAGGACAATGGGAGTGAAGCATTAGAGCTTCACTGATGTAGATTGGGAAGGAAGTCCATCAAACAAGAAGAGTACTTTAGGAGGTATCCTTAGTATTGGGTCCATAACTATTTCCTCATATAGTAGGAAGCAAAGGTCTGTGACGCTAAGCTCGGGAGAGGCTAAATACATGGTTGTAAGTAAAGAAACATGTGAGGCCATGTGGATGAGGAAAATACTTGTGGGGTTTTTTAGTTAGTAGATGGATCTGACAATGATTCATTGTAATAATCATATTTGTATCAAACTCTCTGAGAATCCAATTTCTCATGACAAGTCTAACTACATTGATATCTAATACCATAAATTGTGATATTGTGTGCAGAGGAGAATTATTTTTTTACAGTACATTCCAAATGAGGAGCAAGATGCTGAAATCTTGACCAAGGCATTGTTAAGAGGTAAATTTGAGTTTCACAAGTAGAGGATCGAGGTGGTCAAAAATCCCTTTCTTGCTAAGAGGGAGTGTTAGAAAGTGTAGAAAGAAAGCTCAATTTGATTGTTTCCTTAATCAAATGGAGTAAAATTGAATTTCCATATTAGCACATGACTTGGGTTTTAGTTATCTTAAGTGACACGGCCTTGTCACTTATTTAACTAAGATAATTTGAGTTAGATGCTAGAAGTAGAGTTATGCATGTAGTGATTGCTAAAATTTAGCAATCTAATTTAGTTATGTTTAGTTGATCTTAGTTAACTAAGCTCTAGTCTTCAGTTGAGTTAGTTAATGGTCATTTGAGTAGTATAACTATTGTTAACTCAGTTATCTATTAGTTAACTAGTCAATCAGCTAAATATATCCTATGCATGCATGGAATTCGAATTGCCTGACTTGAGTGGAGTTCAAAGGCACATTGTAATTATCAATTGTATACTAGTTTAGTGTACAAGTTAGATAATTAAGAAGATGATCAATTCCTTGGGAATTGCACAAGGAAATAGGGAATTCCCTATTATTTAGGAGTTTAATTTCTCCTGAATTGTGTAAAGAAATAGGAGCTTATGGAGTCTCAGAATTGGCTAAGTGTTTTCCAGTGTAGGACAAGAAGCAAGAGAACAAGTTTGCAAGTGCATGGTGTGCTTCATACTTGAAGCAAGAAATTGTAATAGGTTCTCAGTCTCATCTAATTAATTTAAAGGGAGATAAGGTTTTTTCCTAGTCTGGTTCCCTAGTAAATCATTGTTCTTTTTATGGTTTTGATGTATGCATGTCTTTGCATGTGCTTCTAGATTGTTGATTTCTTTCTGCGGTATTGTAGAGGGAGATTGTAATCTCTTTTTTTTTCAGTTTGAATACATCAATAGTAGCAATTTTCATTAAAAATATACATTATCTTCTCCCTAGAGTACCATTTTCCTTGCTTGGAATTTGTTCTTTTGACTTTATCTACCAAAGTTCATGATATGCTAAATTGTACATTCTACCAACGCTTATGTTTATAGTGCTAAATTATATATGGTAGGTATAATTTTCTTCTTAGTTTCTGGATCCAACATGGAAGATTCATAGAGTTTTATATTTTCCACATCCACTACTAAGTAAATGTGCATAAATGGGTTTTGAAAATGGATAGAACCTTTTTGGGTAGGACATGGACCAAAACATTTCATAATTTGGCTAGCATATATTTTTGAAAGAAAATGATTAGTTTGGATTATTCCATATAATGTGGACTATATGATCAATTCCTTCAGTATCCAATTTGAATAAATTCCTTTTCGTGTGTCATCCATCTACGAGAAAGGGAGAGGGAACATTAGTCTTTTTAAATTATTATTATGAAAACTCTTTCTCTACTACGATACTTAGTTTTTGAGAGTAATAATTATTGAATCAAATATTTTCTTAGTGGTTTACAATGATTTATCATGTAAAATTTACAATAATTAGTGAAACTATGTGTTTTTTATTTATTTATTTTTATGAAAATGCATTAGGTTTTGCGTGATATCTTTCTTCTCTTCATTTTTTCCTAAAATGTGTGTTTAATCAGGGGTTCTGGGGGGGGGGGGGGGGAGGGGGGGGGTGTTTGGGGTGAGGATGAGAAACATATGGAAAAAATGAACTTCATTAGTATTACTTTTGTTCCATTATAATACCCCTCTTATACTCCACTATCTCGATTCCTCTCCACCTTCCATAATCCCTCTTGTTGAAGAACTTTTGAATTGCCATTTTTCTCTTTTTCTTTGAATTGGGGGAGGGTAAGCATGTCGATTTTAATTTCACTATTTATCACCATGCTCATAACTTATTAATGATTTCAATACCTCTATTATCATCCACGGTCAATGAGAGATGAAAGTTATAATGCGATATAAGAGAAATACAATGATCTCTAATTCACAATTTAACGCCATACATTCTTCCAACTTTGTCTATGTTTATAGTGTTAAATTTGATATGGTTGGTATAATTTTCTTCTTAGTTTTCAGATCCAACATGGAAGGTTCATACAGTTCTATATTTTCCACATCCACTACTAAGTAAATGTGCATAAATGGGTTTTGATAGTGGATAGAACCTTTTTGGGTAGGTCATGGACCAAAACATTTCATAATTTGGATAGCACATATTTTTGAAAGAAAATGATTAGTTTGGATTACTCCATATAATGTGGACTATATGATCAATTCCTTCAGTATCCAATTTAAATAAATTCATTTTCGTGTGTCATCCACCTACGAGAAAGGGAAAGGGAACATAATGTTCCACACACCTTCTATAAAAGGAGAGGGAACATTAGTCTTTTTAAATTATTATTATGAAAACTCTTTGTCTACGAAGATACTTTCTTAGTTTTTGACAGTAATAATTATTGAAACAAACATCTTCTTAATGGTTTACAACGACTTATCAAGTAAAATTTACAATAATCAGTGAAAATATGTTTTTTTTATGAAAATGCATTAGGTTTTGCGCAACATCTTTCTTCTCTTCATTTTTACCTAAAATGTGTGTGTTTATGTTAGGTGTGTGTGTGGCGGGGGGGTGTGGTGTGGG
>APFE030845741.1:0-19314 GCA_000404065.3 Pinus taeda
AAAGCATCTAGAGAAGTGTTATAAACCATAAACCATAAGTATTTTTAATGTTTTAAACCCTAAACCCTAAACCTTAAGAATTTTATAACATTTTAACAAGTGTTTCATACCCTTTGTTTACATGTTTATTAAAATAGTTTACTAAAGTGTTATAAACCCTAAACACTAAACCCTAAGCATTTTATAACATTTTAATAACATTTTATAACATTTTAATAACATTTTGCTTCCTTCAATTATGTAAAGAATCTAGTTGTGCATTTATTTAGTAGATCTGTAATCTACTAGGTTAATAAAGTGATGGGTGCTAGGTTCACGAGAAATTTAACATGGTATCAAAGTTTGAAACTCTGAGAATTGATCTTTGAATCATGTAGGAAGCTAGCTTTATATAGGGACATTGGAGCCATGCTTGACTTTGATCATATGAGGCATAAAACTTTTTCAGGCCAACAAGGTCTTGTAGAGGTTGTATGACATATGACAACTGAATAGGGTTTGCCAATTTAGTGGATCACCATTTGAAGTGGCTGACAAGCCAACTGCCAGCCAACCCACCTAGTTGTCCATAACATGGGAGTAGTTTGCAAGCATATACCGAAGGTCGACCAACACTAGGGCACAGGCATATAAGTAAAAAGGTTGAGGCGCAACCATTATAGTAGAATCATGCACGAATTACAGACAAGGTGAGGTCACTTTGTACCTAGGGACAAAAGAAGCTCATGCTACGGGAGTGTGTAGTTGCCAAATGGAATAAGTGTTGAGGGTGTGGAGCACCAACAATCGGGAAAAAACACGATAGAGACGGGTGATAGGCCTTGGGATGTGAGGAAGAGTGGTCAATTGATGACATAAGGCAGTGATAGAGCAGATTGCCAAGGATGCACATGGGGGCAGAAAACAAGCAACCAAGAGTAGAATTGGAGTTGTTGCTTGAGCTCTGGTTAGTGACAATCAAAACAAACCCTTGTAAAGGATAAAAATTGTTGGTAGCATAGGCTAAGTTGAATGATGTAGTAGTCCTTCAAGAATGATGGTTACATTGTTTACTAACAATGTAACCTCTGAGAGCTTTAGTTGACTATTATTGTTCTCAAAATAACAATGAATCTACTTTATAGTGGACATGGGTAGCATGCAAATATATTTGTATGTGTCAAGTAGATGATCTTTGGTATGAATGAAAAGAAAAGATATTCTAAATAGCACAATGCTCTAGAAAAAGTTATAGTTGTTTGGAAAATACAAAGATGAAAGTATGGAGACAAATTTCCTCTAAGGAATATATTCTTTTAACTATGAATTTTCTTTCTCAACTTGTAGGATTATTTTTTTAATAAACATTCAATGATTAAATATTGTATCAAAAAACCAAGTAAGATTGGACAAAATATACCAAATGTTAGAAGAAAAAAGTAAAAAATCTTTAAAACCACACAAACTATCATAACAAAAAAAACTTTATATGCAAAATTTTAAACAAATAGATCCAACAACAAAATAAGATATATTATCTCACTCCTTATATGATTAAAGAAGAAAAATGATAATTCTCGATAGGTTATTTTTTCAAAGTCTATAAAACATTATAATAAAAAAAAGTTAAATACAATAGAATGTACACATTCAAATATATCTATATATAGTGGCTTTAGTTTCTTTGAGATGTTAAAAATGCATAAATTAAACAATATACGAATTAAAAGGAACATACTTCTAATGTACATTTACAAATTAAGTTGACATCATCTTCACCTTTGGTTTCAAATCACATTAAATTAGGAAATAGTTTAACGTATAGATGAAATGGATTTTTCACTAGAATTTGGGGTTTCAATTTCAGGCAAGATTGTATTTTTTTTATTAAAATATATATTTTGAATGTATAAATGGATTCAATTCACTCAAAAAAATAGGGCATTGGAATTCTACATATCAAACAACTCAAACTCACACTTTAAAAAATCGTTAACAAATTTCAGATAAAATTAACTAGAAACAATGCCTCAAAGAGTCATTTTCCTCTATTAATTATAAAACACATTAAATTTCATTTATAAAATTAACTAGAAACAATGCCTCAAAGAGTCATTTTCCTATATTAATTATAAAACACATTAAATTTCATTTAGTATTGAAAAAGGTGAAATATAACTTTGAATATAAAAATCTCTGATTTTCAATAAAAAAAATTAAAACTTGAAGACTAAATATATTGAACGTGTTAAGATAGAAATAGAGAAATGTAATGGCGATCACTCCTTCATCAATAACCTTGTAGTATTAGTTGCTAACGGCCAAAAGAAGAGGATCAGAAAATGTCTGTGCTAAGATTACTTAATGTACTTTGAAGTGATATGGAGAGAATTTCAGGAGAAACATCTCAAGAGTTTTTGTTATAGACATTGTGGTAAACTGTGATCAACTCCTTTAAAGGTTGATTAAGTGTTTTATTTTTAGATAATTGAGGTAGGGAATCTTTAAACGCATATATATTTGTTCCTTTAAATGAAAAGTTGGAAGTTATTTTGTTCACATCATCTTCTTCTATCATTTGTAGTCACACCAATTTTTTTTTGTGTATGTCAATGTTTGGATTCGACTTTGTATTACTCAAATGGTTTTGACATGAAATTTTGTTTTAATATTTGTAATTGTGATAAGACTTGGGTTAAATATATCACTGACTAGAGAACTCATTTATGATTATTGTGAACTTATATTCATGTGTACGGTGATCTTTATTTGGAAAGTCTCAAATCTTTAATCATGAGAAATGATGGTTTTCGGGCTAAGGGTTATTGCTTTGAGATTTGTATTAGGGTGTTATGGGTGATTTGGCATTCTCATCAGGGTTGTTAATATTTATTTGCACCAATTTTCTCAAATTCGCCGCTCATAGACACTCATACATGACATCAATTAATGTCTCTGTACCATACCTCCTAGCTCTCAACAATTGAGTTAATCCCTTGGGGTTTGAAGGTTACAAACAATTTGTTGTTTCATTGTTCTTGTTCATATTTTTCACATTTATATATAGTTAAATGTTTGGTGACACACTTGCTGTGCATTTTCCCTCTATGTTTCAGCCTAATTCATGGCTAAAACCCTCTTAGATTCTAACCATGGCACCCCTTATCCATTTTAAAGCCATTTGAGCTGAGATAGTAGAGGCATGCGATGAATGTGCATACTTGTTCCACCAGGTCAGCTAGTGGGATTTCCTTTCCTTTAGTTGTTTCAGGGTTATAGTAAATGGGTTGTTAAAGCTTTTTCCTCTTCTTTTGATAAAAATAAATCCTAAGTGGGTGATCTAGATTTGGTTACAAATGTTGATTTAAATGCAACATCTACTCATCTCGCCTTTGAGGGAGAGAAATGGTCTAAAAGTTGCGCAATGTGTGACATTTCCTCGAGGCAACTTATCGTCAATAAATATTGTGTATATCATGTGAAAGGTATGACAATTTCCTCTTTGAAATCTAAATGGCGTAATTTAGTGCTTTTGTTAGATCAATATGTTACTTGCGAAGGGTGACATAATCTGGTTTTTATTTATCATAAAAGGTTGTTATAGGCATTTCTTATCCATAAACATAATTTTCCCTTTTTATCTATATAAAATCCTAACTAAAATGTCCTTCACGTACCATTCATGTTGCAAGAACTCTTAAAGATCACTCTTTCATCACAGTTTCATTTATTCTAGTTAGACACGATTTGGAAAAGACAGCGGATGAATATGATCATTTCCGAGACTGAAATAGTTTTGAAAAACCCCAATTACCCGAGTATTATAATTCCTCATGTATTTGTTCACATAACCCTTCGTTAGAAAGTCTTGTTCAATAACCTTATCATCATTCATTATACAATGATTGTGAAGAATCGTTATTAAGTACCTTGAAATTATTACTTTGTACTTGATCACACTTCCAACTATAAACTAAAAATGAAGAGGACATAAGAAATTAATGACATTGATCAAGCAATAATAGACTTAAGAGATTAATCGAGCAATAACAGACCTAAGAGATTAATGAAATCGATTGAGCAATGTCAGAGCATAAAGATTTAAAAACATTAAATTAGGCCACGGAAGTAGTGAAAAAGGACACGAAGTAGAAATAAAAAACAAGAAAATTGAAAATTCTACACTAATCTATACCTCCAAAACTAAATAATAAATTATGAATATGAATATAAATATAAAAAACATATCTAATCTACGCAACCAAAACTAAATAATAAATTATGAATATGAATATAAATATAAAAAACACATGTAATCTACGCAACCAAAAAGAGAAAATAAATATAAAAAGCATACCATATGCCCGTAACAAATATCACTATCACCACTATAACAAAGATCACTATTATTGCTATGTTCCCTCCTCTCTACTGTAAGTACCTCCCTTATCACTGTTACTGCTTTTTGGTTCCCTCCTCTCCACCGTAAATACCCCCCAATGTTGACATCGACTTGTGTTCGTCCATGCATCCCTTCAGATAGACAAAACATAAATACATATCATAGTTACGTAGAATCACTTTTACTGCAAACGCAAATGATGAAGCGACTCGACTCTTCTCCATCAAAAGCTACATGGTACGGGCACACAACAAAGAGACAATATAAACAGAAACAGAGAACCAACACAAAGTCACAGCTAGACACGAGGAATCACTTTTACTGCAAATAAACATAAAACCTTGAATCATAAGCATTTTATAACATTTTAAACCATATATCCTAAACCCTTAACCCTCAAACCCAAGAATTTTATAACATTTAAACAAGTTTTTTGTGACCTTACTTTAAGTGTTTATTAAAACCATTTACTAAAGTGTTATAAACAATAAACCCTAAACCCTAAGCATTTTATAACATTTTAAAACCCTAAACCTAAACCCTAAAACATAAAACTTAAACCCCAAACCCTAAAACCTAAACCCTAAGAACTCAATGCTAAAATAAAGTGTTATAAACCTTAACCCCTAAACCCTAAGAATTTTATAACATTTTAACAAGATTTATGCAATTTTTTCTAAGTGATTATTAAAATAATTTACTAAAGTGTTTTAAATCCTAAAGCATAGACACTAAACCCTAAGAATTTTATAACATTTTAAGCCCCAAATCTTAAACCCTAAACCCTAAATAATAACAACTAAACATTTTATAACATTTTAAACCCTAAACCCTAAGCATTTTGTAATGTTTTAAAGCTTAAGCCCTAAACATTATACCCTAAGAATTTTATAACATTTTAACATGTGTTTTGTAACTTTTTTTAAGCGTTTATTAAAATCATTTAATAAATTTCCCTTAACCATAAACCCTAAACCCTACACCCTAAACATGCTATAACATTTTAAACCTAAACCCTTTACCATAAACCCTAAACCCTAAGCATTCTATTACATTTTAAACCCAAAAATTAAATCCTAATCATTCTATAACATTTTATTAAGTGTGTTGTAGCTTTTTTTAAGTGTTTATTAAAAGCATTTACTAAAGTTTTCTAAACCCTAAATAATAAACCCAAAGCCCTAAGTATTTTATAACATTTTAAACCCTAAATCCTAAACCCAAAATCTTAAGAATTTTATAACATTTCAAAAAGTGTTTTTTAACTCTTTTTTAAGTGTTTATTAAAAGCATTGACTAAAATATTATCAAACCTAAATGCTAATCAATGAGAATTTGATAACATTTTAAACTATAAACCCTAAGCATTTTATAACATTTTAACAAGCATTTTGTAGTTTTATTTTAGCTTTTTTATTAAAATCATGGACTAAAGTGTTATATACCCTAATCCCTAAAACCAAAATTCTAAACCCTAACCCAACACCATAAGCATTTTATAACATCTTAAACCCTAAACCCTAACCATTTTATAAAATTTTAACAAGCGTTTTGATTTTTTTTAAAGTGTTTATTAAAATAATTTACTAAAGTGTTATAAAACCTAAACCCTAAACCCAAATCCATGTGTATTTTATAACATTTTAAACCCTAAACCCTAAGAATTTTATAACATTATAAACCCTAAACCCTATGAATTTTATAATGTTTCAACAAGCCTTCTCTAAATTTTTTTTGAGTGTTTATTAAAAGCATCTAGAAAAGTGTTATAAACCATAAAACATAAGTATTTTATAATATTTTAAACCCTACACCCTAAACCTTATGAATTTTATAACATTTTAACAAGTGTTTCATACCGTTTGTTTACATGTTTATTAAAATAATTTACTAACTTTTTTTTGAGTGTTTATTAAAAGCATCTAGAGAAGTGTTATAAACCATAAGTATTTTTAATTTTTTAAACCGTAAAACCTAAATCTTAAGAATTTTATAACATTTTAACAAGTGTTTCATACCCTTTGTTTACATGTTTATTAAAATAATTTACTAAAGTGTTATAAACCCTAAACACTAAACACTAAGCATTTTAAAACATTTTAAACCATATAACCTAAAAGCTTAACCCTCAACCCCAAGTATTTTATAACATTTAAACAAGGATTTTATAACTTAAATTGTTTATTAAAACCATTTACTAAAGTGTTCTTAACCATAAAGAATAAACCCTAAACCCTAATAATTTTATAACATTTTAACAAGTGTATTGTACTTCTTTTAAAGTGTTTATTAAATCCATTTACTAAAGTGTTATAAACACTAAATGCCTAATAAATAAATTCTAAACCCTAAACCATAAGCATTTTATAAAATTTTAAACCCTAAACCCTAAGCATTCTATAACATTTTAACAAGTTTTTTGATATTTTTTTAAATGTTTATTAAAAGAATTTACTAAAGTGTTATAAAACCTAAACACCAAATCATAAGCCCTATGTATTTTATAACATTCTAAACCCTAAACCGTAAGAATTTTATAACATTGTAAACCCTAAAACCTATGAATTTGACAACATTTCAACAAGCCTTCTCTAGCGTTTTTTTGAGTGTTTATTAAAAGCATATAGTAAAGTGTTATAAACCATAATCCCTAAGCATTCTATAACTTTTTAAAAATCCTTTTACAACATTTTCTAAAGTGTTTATTACAAGTATTTACTAAAGTGTTATAAGCGCTAAACCTTAAACCCTAAACCTTAACCATCTATTAACATTTTAAACACTAAACCATAAAGCCTAAACCCTAAGCATTTTATAACATTTTAACTAGCCTTTTGTAACATTTCTTTAAGTGTTTATTAAAAGAATTTACTAAAGTGTTATAAGCCCTAAACCCTAATTCCTAAACACTAACCATAAACCCAAAACCCTAAGAATTTTATAACATTTTAAACCCTAAACCATGAGCATTTTATAACATTTTGATAAGTGTCTTATAAAATTTTAATAAGTGTTATAAACCATAAACCCTAAGCATTTTATAACATTTTAAACCCTACAACCTAAGCATTTAATAACATTTTAAACTCTCCACCCTAAAAATTATACCCTAAGATTTTTATAATATTTTAACAAGCATTTTGTAACTTTTCTTTTAAGTTTTTATTATAATCATTTACTAAAGAGTTATAAACCTTATTCCCTAAAATGAAACTCTTAACCCTAAAAGCTACACCCTAGGCATTTTATAACATTTTAAACCCTAAACCGTATGCATTTTATAAGATTTTAACAAGTGTTTTGAATCTTTTTTTAAAGAGTTTATTAAAATAATTTACTAAAGTGTTATAAAAACTAAAGCCTAAAGCCTAAGACTTGTGGATTTTATAACATTTTAAACCCTAAACCATAAGAATTTTATAACATTATAAGCCCTAAAACGTTTTGAGTTTTATAACATTCCAACAAGCCTTCTCTAACTTTTTTTTGAGTGTTTATTAAAATCATTTAGCAAAGTGTTATAAACCGGAAACCCTAAGCATTTTATACTATCTTAAAAAATGTTCTGTAATTTTTTTCAAGTGTTTGTTAAAAGCATTTACAAAAGTTTTATAAGCCCTAAACCTTAAACCTTAAATCTCAAGCATATGTTAACAGTTTAAACACTAAACGCTAAATCTTAAACCCTACACATTTTATAGCATTTTAACTAGCGTCTTGTAACATTTCTTTAAGTGTTTATTAAAATAATTTACTAAAGTGTAACAAACCCTAAATCCTGATTTCTAAACCCTAAACCTTAAATCCTAGAATTTTATAACATTTTAACAAGCATTTTGTAACTTCCTTTAGGTGTTGATTAAAAGGATTTTCTAAATTGTTATAAACCCTAAACCTTAGTCATTTTATAACATTTTAAGAATTGTTTTGAAACTTTTTCAAGTTCTTATTAAAAAAATTTACTAAAGTGTTATAAACCCTAAACCCTAGACCCTAAACCCTAAGAATTTTATTAAATTTAAAACCCTAAATCCTAAAACCTAAACCCTAAACTCTGAAACCTAAACCCTACACCCAATTTTTTTTATAACATTTTAAAAAATATTTAGTAACGTTTTTTAATTGTTGATTAAAATCATTTACTAAAGTGTTATAAACCTGAAACAATGAACCGTAAGCACTTTTTAACATTTTAGACCCTAAAACCTAAACCTTAAGCATTTTATAACATTTTAACAAGTGTTTCGTACCTTTTTTTACGTGTTTATTAAAATAATTTACTAAAGTGTTATAAACCCTAAACACTTAACCCTCAACCCCATGCATTATATAACATTTGCACAATTGTTTGTAACTTTACGTTAAGTGCTTATTAAAATCATTTACTAAAGTGTTATAAACACTAAACACTAAAACTTAAGCATTTTATAACATTTTTAAACCCTAAACCTTAAACACTAAACCATAAACCATAAACCCCAAACCATAAACCCTAAACACTAAACTAAAGTGTCATAAACCTTAGAGCATAAATTCATTTACTAAATTCTTCTAAATTCTAAAGCATAAATATTAAACCCTAATCATTTTATAACATTTTAAACCCTAAATCATAAAACCTAAACCCTAACCTCTAACCACTAAGCATTTTAGAACATTTTAAACTATAAAACCTAATCATTTTATAACATTTTAAACACTAAACCAAATCATTATAGGCTAAGAATTTTATAACATTTTAACATGCGTTTTATAACTTATTTTAAGAATTTATTAAAATCTACTAAAGTGTTATAAACCCTAAATGCTAAACACTAAACCCTAATTCCTACACCATAAGCATTTTATGAAATTTTAAAGCCTAAAGCCTAAATGTTAATCATTTTATAACATTTTAACAATCCTTTTGTAATATTTTTAAGTGTTTATTAAAAGGATTTACTAAACAATTGTAAACCCCAAAACCTAAACCCTAAACGTTAAACCTTAAGTATTTTATAACATTTTAAAGCCAAGCACTAAACCCTAAACATTTTATAACATTTTATTAAGAATTTTGTATCTTTTTTTAAGTGTTTACTACAAGCATTTACTAAAGTGTTCTAAACCCTAAAGAATAAACCCTAAACCCTAAGCATTTTATAACATTTTAAACCCTAAGTCCTAAACCCTAAACCCTAAGCATTTTATAGCATTTTAGTAGGTTTTTGTAGCTTTTTCTAACTATTTATTCAAATCATTTACTAAAGTGTTATAAACCGTAAACCCTACACCCTAAGCATTTTATAACATTTTAAACCCTAAGCCCTAAAGAGTTTATTTTTCATGGACTTCATAACTTATCTCTGTTATATGACATGTGTAGATTGATTGTATGTAAACCTAGAGATGATATAGGTCATAAACGGAGTGGTCAATTCCAACCTATCTCAAGGACCAATTACAAGTCTACCTCACATCACTTTGACATCTCAATGTGTTTCAATTTCTGAACCAAGGAAAATGTAGACAATAAAAGGGAAGATGAAGAAAAATGTTTTCATGAACCTAATGCACAGATCTATAATGCACCTAGGGTAACAGTGATAAATAATTTTTCATTAAATGTGGAGATTGATATTGATATGCGCCAAGGGAGCCATGCTTAGTGGTGCAAAAAACAGTTGAAGACATTCTTTGAAGTGATGATTAAGTATCCAACCATAAGGCGTTGCATGGAATTTTGGATGCACTATAGTGACACAATGTCTTAGCTAAGGGGGTGTATTACAATGATTATTTGAACAATAATACTAAGTATAGAGACTAAAGTGCTGTCATATGAGATGATACCTCCCTTGCTCTATGATGGATCCTCCCCCAAGGTCGTAGGGTTGAATTTGAATTTCCCTAGGCATGAGTGGAATTATGCCAATGAAGATTCCCTAGGGTAATATGCCACATGGAACCATAGGGGATCCACCCCTGTGCCAAGAGGAATGATTAAGAAACCTTAAAAAATGAATATTTTGTCTTTAAGGAATCTTTATTTTCCCTTTCTATTGAGACCCCATATGTTCCATAAAATCACTTTCATTGAGAATGATTGATGGGGTGAACATCTTTGAAAGTAAGTAATATTGTGTAAATCGGAGAGAAGATTCCCTACCTATTCCATCAATTGTTGTATAGTTCTCCTCCCCCATCATTTGTCTCCTTTGAGTGGTTTGAGGGGAGTCTCTCTAATTGAAAGAAAAAGAACACTAGTTAGGAGTTGTGGGAGTCATCATTCTCTCCAAAAGGGTGAATCAAATCTTGAGATATGATTGTTAGAGAAGAACCATTTGCACCTCGAAAAATGAAATGGGTAATATCTCGAAGAGAGTTTTCTCCTCTACTTCCATTTCATCCAAGCCTTCTATTTTTACCTAATAACTTGTCTCCATTATGATCTCTTCGAACATTGTCTTCACATCATGCATTTTAGATTTCATAATTGTTATGTCTTCCATTGTGTTATATGGGTTCTTCCTTTTCTTTGTAGAAGTATCTTGGGTGGGCTTGGGTTGTGGCTCCAAGGATTCCTTAGGTAATTTTTAATCCTATTGTAGAGGATCTTGCTCTGCTAAGGGTTCATTTTTCTTATCTTTCTATGTGGATATTTCTATGCTAAGCCAAAGCATTTTCTTTATCTTAGTTGAAATGGGGCATCTAGAACGAGATGAAGAACGATCATGAATGATCTTATAAATTAGTGAAAATCATGGTAAGAAAACCTTTGGCTCCAATATGAAAATCAACATGCACTTATGGGTGCCATTTAGCCTTGATCCATGCTGCCAAATCTGGTTTTGGTGGCCAAGCACTAATAAATTTGCACATTAAAGTGCGGTCATGCCTGAACTCTATCTGCTCCAAGATTTTATCTCACTTGACGTCACATGTGGGGTTTTCAATGAATTTAGAGATGCAACATCTTGATCTAATTTTGTACATTGTAGTGCCTCAGATTGAGGCATCTTGTCGACCTCTTTGGGATGGATTTCTAAGGAGGTGGGAGGATTGATAAGTTGTTGTTCTTGCCTCCTTCTTCCTACGCTTAGCATCTCCTAAGACTACATTTCGATAGGAGGCTAACCACGCCCTCTTCCTTAGACAAGGAAACCATAAATTGATTAGAATCAAGCTAAAAGTGAAGTACTAGCGAAAAATTAGAATTGGTTGTAAAAAGTCTTAAATCTTATTAGTTGATTTGATTAATTAATTGAGCCCCTCTTTCTTTCATTAATTATTCTATTTATATAGAATTATTTAGTACATTTTATTTATTTATATTTATATTAATTACAAAAAAATAATAAATTTAATATTATTACAAAAGTATTTTTATCTATTATTTAATAATAATAAAGAAACCTAATTCTATACGATAATAAACATGATATGAAACCTAATTCTATATTAATGAAAACCTAACTCTATATTATAAACATTATATAAAATAATTTGAAAAAACAGCAAGCAACACGTGGCCTTCAGGCTGATGAGCCATCGCATGAGGCGGAAGTGTGCTGCTAGTTCAATACGAAAGCAGTTTGTGCTAGCAGTTTGCCGCTAGTTCAGTGCGAAAGCAGTGGTGGTTCAGTTCTCCCATAGCCTTAATCCAGCTATCCAGGTTGAATCGAGTGCCCAAGTTTGATCAACTGAATGAATGAATTCCCTGAATTCATTTTCTTGATGGGATAGGTAATTAGGTAATACACCAGTTTTGAGCTGAAAATTGTAAGTTGGATTTTACTTACGGGAGTCATGGCAGACACAGAGAACAACAGGTGTGAGACGTTATTAGCATTCTACCAGAAATCATTCAAAGATGATAGCGGCCTTTGGGTTCTCAACGAATATCTTACCCGGTATGTGTGTATTCTTTGTAGCCATACATAAAGTGTCATTGACATATATTTTGGACAGTTGAGGCTAATGAATATGCATATTGACCAAGACTACTGAAATTCTATTGAGTGTAATTTGTATTTTCCTTTTAAGACTTGCAAATTCTCACAATTATCGTCGCGATGCTAATTGATCAGTAATGCATCTGCTAATTACCATCGCAATGCAATTATCTGGTGAGATTATCAGAATATCCATATATTTTCACGTATGAATGTTTTGTATTAGGGCTTCCCGTAAGAATCTTTCGTATATGGATTCTTTATATATTCATTATCAATTATCTATTCATTATTAATGCTTATGCAAATGTGGGTGGTTGGTTATCAACGTGGTATGCATAAGTGGTTTACTCACTATCAACATGGTAGTTATAATTCTATTTTCCCAGGATACACGGCTCGATATGCGAATTGTCTTGGCTGATATGCGATGTTTGCCTGACCGTAACAATTTCCGACAGGTATATCCTCGAATACGCGAGTAAATTTCTCGCTATCCGAGCAATCTTTGCTGGATATGCTACATATTTCCGGTCAATGTAGGTTGGGTATGCTGAATATGCGAATTATTTATCAGAAATGCATCTTATCTCCATCGAACAATTTTTTTGAGTTCCCCCTAGGGTTTCACTCATTTTTAGGGATTTATAGCTTTAAGTACAATTTTAGGTGGTACCATATTCTATCCAAGGCCCAACATCATTCAAGAATGATTAAATAAGCTAAAAATCAATCATATAAGACATTTATCCTAATTCATTCTCATCCCATTATGCTTGACATTAGAATAATGCATAGGAAAATAGTTGAACACAATGATCCTAATAAAATATTTAGTAGGTGATAAACTCTGCTTTTTCTCACAATGTACTAACTAATGAAAGAGAATAAGAAAACATATGGTTAAATTGGCTTGAGACTTGAACATGTAGAAAATTTATCTAGAGAGAAGAAAGATGATATAGGTTATCTATTAGAAGCCATATGAGAGACACTACATTGGGTTTATTGGTATTACTATAATTGGACTTGAAAATGAACTCATATAGAGAATTATAAAAAGATAATAACTAAGCCCGTGTATGGGTTGTGAAAGTCATCAATTGTGTTTAGCCCAAGTAGCATTGTGATGGACTATTATTATCTCCACCTAATTATGATTTCCATAACTCGTGTGTTGAGTTGATAGTGAATATATTGTTGTGAAGGATTTGATTCATTTTTGACCTACCCTTGTACCTTGAAGAATATAGGGTTTACCTTGGCTAACATCCTCAAAATGGGTTAGGCGTTTCCCCAACATATGTGACTTGAGAAAAGTTCCATTGGGAAAATTTTAATGTAACTTCCCAACAACTATAATGGAATTCAATAGAATAAACTTTAATTAGGTTGACTGAATTTGGAAGATTCTTGGAGAGTCGACTAGATAGAAACATTCCTCCTCAATAATGGTGGGCATAGCTTTAACCCTTCTTGTTGGATGTGGAGCCAGATTACCTCCTTTAGTTACAGGTATCACCACATTGGACCCCAGTTCGTAATGTGGCGGCAATGCCACCCATAATATTTGCGTGGCAAGGGGGGTCGAGGGGGACCAGTCCCAAAGCTAAACATAGATGTAAAATTGCCTTGTAAGATGTTATAATGTTGTAGTCAATTTGGGTCATTCATTAGGCAGAGATCTGACCATAGAAGTTATGTTTAGTTTTGGATTTTTTGCCCTAGAAGGAAACCCTTTGCTATATATGAGGGAATTGTATTGCGTCTATGTAGATATGTATTCTTAGTGAAAAGAGAGAGGAGATTATGTGAGAGTGAAGAGGGAATTACAACGATTTTTTGTAGGTTGTATCTCTTTAGTTTGTTGGATAATATAAAGGAAGATCTATTTGTTTCCCGTGGATGTAGCCTAAATTGGGTGAACCATGTATATCTTTGTTTCTCTTGTTTTATGTATTTTCTCTGTTTATATTTCTGCACTATATTCTATCTCTTCCATTTATCTGTAATATATACTTTTCTAACATCTCTCATTCATGTCAAAGCTCAAATAGGGATCTAAGGTCCACTCCTTGACACCTTATTGGCCCTCCTAGCTTTAGATAAGCACACATGGCTAATTGTTTCAAAATATCTCAAAATATTGCAGTTATCTTTTGGTTTTAGTGTTAAGTTACTTGGAAATTTTGGTAGAGTATATAGAATCAATATATCCCTATTTTTTGGAATTTTAGTGATAAAGTTTATGGTTTCAACATTGAATGTAAATGGCCTTTAGGTATTCCGGAGTTTACTTCTAGAAACAATGCAATTAATATATGTAGAATATATCAATATTATACTTTGTATTTATCATTTGTAGAGGTGAGAATGTCCCTCGACCCTTTTTTAATAGTCCAAATGTTTTCTGAATTAGTAAGTGTAAAGGATGAACATGATACTAGTGAAACAGATGTCCTTAAAAGTTTCTCTACAAGAAGTACGATGCAAAATATATACGTTCACTGGAAGATCCATTGACTAGGTCATTGTCTTGGAAAATAATAACACAAGATTGTGTTGGAGTTTCTCCCCTTAGTACAAACAAATTTGGAAAATAGGTAAATGATGCACTTGTTACTATTTTATTGATACAATATTGAATCAATGAAGGTGCATGTCCCAAAGGACATTTTAGTGGAGATAGTTGATGCCATTATCTTGCAATTATTGATATTACCAATAAAGAAGAAGAAAAATTATATTTTCTCTATATAGTGTTCACTCAAGTTACTCATTGAAGTATAAGATATTCTAATTTTTTGATACTGTGTTTGACCAGTTAGTTAGGGTATGAGGGTGAGCCTCCCTAGAACACTACAATCAACTATGGGGTAGAGATGAATATGGTTAGTGGCACCAAATAGAAGAGTGGGATACCTTATAGATGATTTTGATGGTCATATTTCCTTCTCTAATAGTCTATGTTTGAGTCCTAATCCACCACTTAAAGGTCACCAAACCCCAGTACTTGAGTAAGACTACACACTTGCTAACTTGCTCTACAAAAAATTGCTCTTTTATGTCATGTCCTTCAAGTTTGGAAATAAGTATTGGATTTTTTTGACCTTGACTATCTTTCATTGTATCACTCAATCTAATAAAGCTCGTAAAAGGAAATGTACTTCCTCTTCACATTGAAAATGGATGTTCACACTTACATCATCTACACAAGGAATCCAATCTTTGGGAGCCAGTGATTAATAACCTGCACGACAACACTAAAAAATGGACAATCAGATCTTTGAACTTGGTGGGTTAACTGGTGCTTACAAAGGTCGTGCTTCAAACAATCTCCATATTCATGTTTTCAGCCCTTCCAGCTCCAAAAGGGGTTATGCAACAATATAGAAATATTCAAAGAGATTTTCTTTGGGGTAAAGGGGAGGAGAGAAAGAAATGGGCTTTGGTAGCTTGGGAAACTATTTGTAAACATAAAAACCATGGAGATCCTGGTCTGGATGATCCTGAAGTTCTAAACAAAGTTTTAGGGCAAAAATAATGGTGGAGATGGATAAAAGATTCTGATGCTCTGTGGGCTCGAATTTGGAAAGAGAAATATGCAAGTAATTGGCAAAAAAAGGACCACATAAGGATGTCTGGCACCATAAAAGGCTCCCACATATGGAATAAAGCTTGGGAGAATAGAGGCATAGTTCAAAAGAATAACTTCTAGGAAATTAGAGCGGGAGACCTGGCATGGGTTTGGGAGGATAAATGGCAACAGGAATCTAAACTGTTCAGAGAGGACTTTGTGGATCTCAAGAATGACACTGACACCAAAGGGTTACTAAGGGTAAAATATTTTTGGGATGAGACAGATAGTGAAGCAAAATAGAGAACCTGGAAAAAAATAGAATATAGGGATGATAGCCCTTGAAAGCAAAGGCTGATGCTCTAATAAAAATTTTGGAACAAAGAAAAATACTGATATCAGCTAATCATGACCAATTTAGAAGGGGCAATAATAATGAAGGCACCTTTAAACTTAAAGAGGTAAAGTGCTTAGCCCTGGACCTTGATTCTATAGAACCGGATTGGGTTTGGAAGAATCTCTGGAAGAGCCAAGGATGGATGAAAACCAAACTGTTCATGTGGCTAGTGCACCATAAGAAAATTTTGACTTGGGAGAACATCTGGAAAAGGGGCATTATAGGCCCATTCAGATGCCAGCTATGTGAGACACAAGAGGAGACAATGGAGCACCTCCTCAACACCTGGATATTGACCTCCATGTTGTGGGATGGAATTGCCTTAATCTTCAGACAAACATACAAGGACAGAGGAAGCATCACCAATACCCTTAGCAACTAGAGAAGAAACTTCTCTGACTATGAAATGATAAATAGAGATTGGGCGTTAACTCCAAGCTTCCTTATATGGAATGTCTAGAAAGAGAACAACAATAGAATCTTCAAAAATAGAAAAAGTTCCTCCCAGAGCATCATGGACCAGATCTTAAGAAAACTTAAGTATAGGGTTGGGACTTTAGTGCAAATAACCCCTAAAAATCTCCCTTCAAATGGTTATATGTAGATACTTCTTGAGTTGGGTATCCAGGGACTTATTTCTCAGGGCAAGAACAGGATGGTAAAACAATTGGTCACTAAGAAAGACTTCTGGCATCCCCCCCCTTAGGGATTTATGAAATGTAACATAGATGGGGCCTCAAAAGGAAATCCAGGTATAGCTGGTTATGGTAGTGTGTTAAGGGATGAAAAGGGTTGCATATAATACATTTTTCATTTTAGTTTGGGAAGAGCCACAAAAAATGTGGCAGAGCTAATGGCACTTGAGAAATGTTTAGAAATCCTGAAGCACGATAATCTTTAGAATATCATAATTGAAGCTGATTTTGTGATGATCATCAATTCGATCAAGAGAATCTGTTGTGGTTCATGGAACAGATCTTAAGACAACTTAAGTATATGGTTGGGACTTTAGTGCAAATAACCCCTAAAAATCTCCCTTCAAATGTTGATATGTAGATACTTCTTGAGTTGGGTATCCAGGGACTTATTTCTCAGGGCAAGAATAGGATGGTAAAACAATTGGTCACTAAGAAAGACTTCTGGCATCCCCCCCCCCCTTAGGGATTTATGAAATGTAACATAGATGGGGCCTCAAAAGGAAATCCGGGCATAGCTGGTTATGGTAGTGTGTTAAGGGATGAAAAGGGCTGCATATAATACATTTTTCATTTTAGTTTGGGAAGAGCCACAAACAATGTGGAAAAGATATTGGAACTTGAGCAATGTTTAGAAATCCTGAAGCACGATAATCTTTAGAATATCATAATTGAAGCTGATTCTGTGATGATCATCAATTCGATCAAGAGAATCTGTTGTGGTTCAGCTCCGAAAAAGGTCTCAAGACACTGGAGGTTGCTTCAGGTATATCAAAGAATTTATCTCCACCTTCAGAACATGAGAACCTTAAGTTTAACAAATGTGCGAAGGACAACTAATAAATTGGCGGACATACTTTCTAATAAAGGGGCTCTCTGCACTCAAAGTAGCAACAAATATAGATGGAAAGAGGTTCCATAGGGTATATTGAGGGATTATTGTCTCAGCCATGCGAATGAGGACTGAGAGATATATCAGCATAGAGATTTTCAATAGTAGCAGAGGCTGGGTTTAGCCGATACACATTTAATATGAAGTGGTTTTCCAGAGGTAATTTTAAAAATGGCACGCAGGCCTTTGTTAGCTTTATCAGCCCAGAACATCTTAGACATAGATTTCTTGGGTGGAAGTTGTTCGGAAGCTTGCAGATTTTTGCTATACTTTCTTTTAATATAGATCATCTCTTTTTTGCTCGGTGGGAATATGGGGTGAAGAGCCTTCACTCAGAAGGTACAACAATGTCCCACCCTAGGTACATAATTATTGGCAATGGTTACAGGGAACCAGTATGGTTGGTCTATAGGTTTTTGGGCACTCAGACAACAGGAATCCCTCCTGGTTTTCTTGAAAAGGCGACTCCTCTCATACATTGGATCAAGCGACTGAAGATCAAGGGTGGAGAGTCAAATGGCAGTTTGATGGGTTTAGGCCAGAGCCTTTACTTCCTCAGTGGACTCGAAACTTTCCTCATAACAACTTATTGTGTGAATACCGCCCTTAAGGTGGTATACAGATTATCAAAAGCTCTCAACACCGGAGTGGTTTCACTGGTTTCAGCCCGATGCCACTCAAAATGCAACACGTGGCTATAGTAGGAGAGAGAATACCACCCTCATCGAGCATGTATTCTTTGGCTTCTTTTCCATCCGATATGTTCCTCAACCATTGGATCTTGTGAGGCAGATCAATGACCCAGATGCATTATGCAGGTTGGTGGGTCCAGGTCTGAGGAATATCTCTGTATTATCGTTTGTGCTTGTCCAACTTCATGGCAGGCATCAAGGAATCTAATTAGTTGTGGTTTTAATTCATTTTTGGGACCGGTTACGGTTCTATCTTGTTTGGTTTTCTTTTGCTCCGTTGTAATGAATTATAATGCATATGTTTTTAGAAGGACCTTTTGTTAGGGGAGTGTACCCATGGCGCAATGGTTTAGCCTTAGGATAGTTGCCCCATACCCCGGGGAGGAAAGTCAATTCGATGTCCCTAGTTTCCTCTGGGTTGGATGTAATTTATGTAAGTAATCATTTTTGGTTATTTTAAATAGAAGGCACGACTCTTGCATTAGCAAAAAAAGAAGATGACGTCAAACTTAATTTGTAAATGTACATTGGAAACATGTTCCTTTTAATTCTTGTATTTCTAAATTATGAATTTTTAACATCTAGAATAAACTAAAGCCACTACATATATAGATTTATTGTATATGTATATTTTATTGTATTTAATTGTTTGGGTTGTAATGTTTTACAGATTTTGAAATTTTTTTTTATGGAGAATTATTAGTTTTCTTCTTCAATCATATAAGGAGTGAGATAATATATCTTAT